>APFE030162433.1:0-13419 GCA_000404065.3 Pinus taeda | reverse complement strand
CATTGGTTGCTTAATTTTCTTGGTTGACTCTTAGTTTCTATGTAGCAGATCCCTTCCAGAAGTAGGCCAGCTTACTAGAAATCACACCCTCCATCTGAGCCATGCCCTACAGGTCTCCCAAATCTCACCTCAATTCTACCCTAGTTTCCTTCATTTTTCATAGAAATTCTTCCTCTCTCCTTGAGAAAACCCAATCATCTTTCTCTCTCCTGGTGTTTCATGGTAGACCTTAAGCAACCTAAAACCTCATTCCAACCTTCATCCACATTTTTCACCCACTCTCACACCGGAAATTTCTCTCGGCCTCCTCCTATATGCCTCCTGTAGTTTCCCTGTTTTCCTCCTATAGTTTTCATGTGTCCTCCTGTAGTTTTTCCTGTAGGCTTTCTTTTGAAGGCTGTGTGTGGGAAAATCCTCCAAAAGGCCACCTAAGACCTCCTAGGACCCATCCACACCATCCTACATCCTCCCAAACTCCAATACTTCCCTCTAATGCCACCTATTTGCTGCCACACTCACACACAATAAATTATATGCATGTTAAGTGCACATAAAAATCCAAAAATGTGTTTTTTGCTTATTTACTTCCACAAATAGAATGGTTAGATGTTGTCTACTTCCTTGAGTAGGTAATGGCACTTCTTTCATGGTTTTCATAGTGTTTTGGTAAAATTAGAATTAGCTTGTTAATTAGGTTTACTAGGTTTTGCTTTACATTCCAGTCTTTCTCCTTTCTGCAGTTAGAATAGCATCTGTAGAGTAATATTTTTCTTCCTTTCATCATACATAGAGCTTCTTCTGAAATCTATAGAAGTTGGCTTGAGATCCTATTGATATTGCACTAGCTGACCAAGTGACAACCTACAACGAGAACTACTACTTGTGCATATATCACCGATGCTTCAAAGTTTGTTACGAACTCCCAAGTTGATAAAAGTAAAGTTGGCAGCCCAGGAGTTGTAGCATTCTTGCTGCAATAGTGGCGCTCACCACAAACATTTGGACATATAGGATATTTGTTATAGAAACAAGTGAGGTTAAGAAGAAGTTGTAGCAAATAGAAGAAAAGGGTGACCTTCGGGAGAGTAAACTGCCATGTGAGTCACCCAACATCATGTGCTAAAGAAGGATTAAACTTGGAAGATGAGTATATATTATAGGGCATTAAACAAAATTACACTCAAGAAATAATACCCCCTAATTACAATAGATGATCTATTGGATCAATTATAGTGAGCCAAGTAATTCAAAAAGTTGGAATTAAAGTCTAGATATCACTAGGTTCAAGTTAAAGAAGAAGATACCTAGAATACAACCTTCAAAATCAAATAAGGTATGTATGATTGGTTAGTCATGCCATTTGGCCTATTCAATGCATGAACTATCTTTATGAGGTTAATTAATGATATATTGTTCCATTTTATAGATTCATTTGTTATTTTCTATTTGGATGATATATTAGCATCCAGTGCTACCTAGGAGGAACACATACCATATTTGAATCTGGTGATAGATATATTGAAGAAGAACTAATTGTTGTCAAATCTCAAGAAGATTATTTGGATATTAGTATTTGACATATCTAGGATATGTGACAGGTGGAGAAGAGTTGAAGATAGATCTGGCCAAGATGGAGGTCATCATGAAGTGGTTGATGCATACTAATGATTTTGAGGTCAAGAGTTTTGTTTGGGTAGCATAGTACTTAAGGAAATTCTTGGCCATGTTTTCAGTAGTAGTAGCGCCACTCCATGCCATAAAAGTGAGTGGAAAGAGTTTTTGATGAGAAAAAGGTTATCAGATGGCCTTTGAGAAGTTAAAGCATAAGATTAATCAAGCACCAATTTTGTCATTAACAAACTTTCAATATCCCTTCGAAGTGGAGACAAATGCGAGTGGGTATACTATGGAAATATTATTAATGCAAGAGGAAGGCATGTATGTTACAATTATCAAGTATTTAATGGGGAATTTCTTAACTACCCTACCTATGAGAAGAACCTCTATTCCCTGGTGCATAATGTAGAAACACTATCAAATGGGAAAGGAGATTGTAATCCACCCATGTCACCAATCACTATAGTATCTGTAGGCCTAGAGTAAACTACAAAAACCCAATAATTACAAGTGGATGGGGATTTTACAATAGTTTCATTTAGTGACCAAGTAAAGAATGGAACCATAAAAAAGTTGGACAACATTATTTTAAGGCCACCCATATCAAATATCACATCTATGGAAACTTTGATGCACATGGAACCATTAACCCATGATGGATATAGAGAGGCATTTTTAAAAGATGAGGAATTCAAGGAGGTATTTCAATAGTTGGAAATCCATAGTCATGTATAATGGTGCCAACACAATTGACTACCATCTCCAAGATGGATTACTCTATAGGTTGGACAAGTTATGTGTTCTTAAAGGTCAGTGATTGTAGTTGATTAGTAAGGATCACACCTCCAAGGTTGTGAGGAACTTTGGTGTAGCGAATACAATGGAAAGCTTGTATAGGTATGTGTATTGGCCCAAAACACAAGAATAGGTAGTTGGTTTCATAAGAGGAAGCATTTCCAACAAACCCAGTAATAGGAAAAAGGGTTTATATCATCCCTTACCTATACCAACTTATCCTTGGGAAATCATTTCCATGGAATTTATGGGAGGTTTAGCAACACACATGAATGTACATGACTACCTATTTGTGGTGGTTGATAGGTTCATCAAGATGTGTGATTTTATGCCCTATAAAAATACCATTAGTGGAAAATAAGCAACAAATTTGTTATTTTTATAGGTCTAGATGCACTTTGGGATACCAAAGAGAATCATTTTAGACAAGGAAAAAGTATTTCTTAGTGCATTCTAGACTAAATTATGGGAGATGGTGGACATGAAGTTGAAGAGGTCTACAACATCACATCCAAAGACATATGGGTATACATAAGTAGTCAAAGGGAATTTCGTTCAGCTTTTGAGGGGTTACAATCGTAAGCATGTGAAGACTTGGGATGAAAATATGGTATATAGACAACACTATTATAATAGACTAGTCCATAGTTTTATTAGTAAGTCCCCATTTGAAACTTGTTTTCGGATATTTTCCACCTTCACCAATGGATATTGAATATGGGAAGAAAGGAGTAGTGAGGGGAGATGTTATAAGGGATGCATTATGGGGAGAATTTTTTTTTAGAAGATAAATAAGATCCATATATAGATACAAGATACATTGTATAATTCACAATAGAAATGTAAATCTAGGCATGATCAGCATGGATTAGAGACTTCCTTCAAGGTGGGAAACAGAGTATGGTTATAGTTGAACAAGGGGAGGTTATAGGGTCTCGGTAAGAAAATCAAGGCTTTGTGATATGGTCTCTGTTGGGCCGCCAAATTAGCATAAACTTTTACTCCATTTTCACCTTTATCCTCATTTTGTCACCTCATTTCATCACATTATCATTATGTTTCCATTACCATATGGGTTCATATTTTTATTTTCCAAAGTTATTTATTTTATGTATTTATAGTGAATTTATGATTAAAAGTTAGAAAAATAACATGTATTTTCTTATATCTAAAGGTGGAATGAGTTTGGTGACATGTGTAGGTGATTTGGAAGGTTCCAAGACACTCTTATGTGGCCTCCAAGACTCAAATTCGAATTCTCTTGAAGATTTTTGGAGATTTTGGATAGGGGTCAAGCATATCTCATGGAGAAAAATCATGGATAAAGGAATATGTGTCTCATATTGGTTGTAGCCATATGAAGGATTTGTGGATCTAGGAGGGATTAGTGGATCTCCATCAATGAGTTAGTTGCTTATGCTTTTGTATAAATAGGAGTACCTCCTCCATTCCAAAAGGAGGACTCTTGGAGCATGTATCCTAACTTACGATGGAATAGAATAAAGTTTTCTTTCTATAGTTTTAGATATAAATTGTCTTAATGTAGTATATGAATTTATGGAATAGTTTGTCACTTTTTTGTTAAGAGAATTGAGCTCACTCTAAAAGGATCAAAGACACATTTTATTTCATTATAGATTTTAGTTTTATTTAATTACTTAGATGTTTGAAGATTTTTCATTATTAATGAATGAATTTTAGTTTAAATATTATCAGCATATGAAAGGATGAACAAGGGTCTAAGTTAGGCTCTCTTCCATTTGATATGAGTAATAATTGAAATTCATTCTCTTTTTCTAGTTTCAAGTGATTTTCTTAATTTCCAGTTTTCCAACAATGGACTTAATGATGAATGAATTTGTAATTAAGAATAGCAAGGACCTCCTTAGTTAGGATCCTCATCTATTATTTGTTTATGCATCTTAAGCTATTGTCCACTAGTGGTTTTTTATTTTTGTCCATGAAGTGGTATTCTAGAAGGACAAACCTGGTTCTCCTAAGTTAGGAGCCACTTATCCTGCTTATTACATAATGAATTAGAAATTACTTAGTTAAATTTTATATTTGTAATATGCACTTCTAATTAGTTTATAATTGCATTCCCTTCAGTTTCCATAACTTATCTTCTAAAGCTGATTATAGTTGTATTTGAGGTCTCATATATTTTGGTTTGCTTCTAAGTTTTACAAAACCCCCGGGTTGGCAATTAAATAATAGGGATTTAACATACAATTAAATCACTCAACAGTCCCTTTGAGATACTAGAAAGGGTGGTAGATAATTCCTATAGAGTCATTTGACCCCCATGTATGCTTATTTACTTACTGGTGAATGTAGAGAATCTGAAATTCTATGAGCATTCCTTATTAGATGAAGGAGAGGAATACATTCTACCTTTTGTAGATGAGTTGACACCAAATGATCAGGTAGAATTGATAGAGGATGCCTTTTTTAAGAATAGGTTTGAAACTAAAATCCATGGGTAGCATGACCTTTGATAGGTTGGGTTGAAAGGATGGCTTCCAAGAAGGGCTAATAGGTACACCCGAGAGAAGGTGGAGGAAAATTTTCCTCACCTCATGTAGTAAAACCTTTTTGGGACCAAAAACCTCCCAAAATGTGGAGGTGTTATATGGATTAGACAATAATATTGTTTTTCATCCATATTGATGATTTTAGAGTGGAAAAATTGGAGTAATAAGCTAACATGATCATTTTTACTAGCAAGACCCAGTTTGGAAAATTGGGCTTTGTATCCTTGTGAGAGAAATTTGAGGCATAAAATGGAATTTGTTTAGGGGTGAAACTTTTCCACTTGAGAGAAAAACCTTTATGTACCATTTTACACATGTATACCTTTCAAACAGTGTAAAAATCGTCTCAATTGGAGTCAACATGCAATAATTATGGCACTCAAAAGTTGAATTTCTTTTTTTACCACCATAATTCTAGAAGACAACATGTCAGCCCCCATTATTCATAGAAGAGTGGATATCCATGTAACCATGATGAAAAAGACTCTAGAATAACTAATATTGTAACTCTAGTTAAGAGTGGAAGGAGTCAAACCTAACCACTAGTAGGCCATCGAGTTGTGTTATAATTGAGCCACTAGGAGCAAAAGGGATTCCATTATATTCAAGTGAATTTATTCCATAAATTAGAAAGTATATGAGAGTCAACAAGGAGAGAAAAACAATATTATTTTTGCACTATAGTGGCCCATGGGCCATAGGCCTCAGTTCTTTGTACTTGCAGCCATTTTCCATTCAAAGAAAGAAAGTAGAGCAGGCTCACCTTCTAGCTAGGTTTTCTCTCAAAATGGTTTCCCAAGGTATATATTGTATTGTAGTGGTTATGAGGGATTGAAATTTTGTTTTTCTCTATTTTATATATTTTACGTATTGCATGCATGAAATGTAACTTAATAAATCCATAATTCTAAGGAAAAATAATTTGCATAGTATAGACTTCAAACTCTTAAGTATAATTTTATTAGATGTATTGTGATAAAATTTCCAATGGAATATCCATGATAGTTTAAAAATCACTCAAGAATCCATGGGGGTTTAGCTCCCCTAACCCCACTACCTTTTCTATCCCATCCATCCATATTTATTGCATTCATACACCACCCACTGCTCCTCCTTGTGGTATCCAAAACTATTTCATCTATTATGGATGCACCAATTCTCTCTCATGCATCTATACATCCATCATATGATGTGGATACCATTGTTGAATTAACAACAAATGTTACTTTAGACTAGATTGTGTGATTGACTGCTCCACCTACTGGTGATGCTCTGCCATTGCCTAAATTGTTCATGTTGAGATCATTTTGTTTATGAATTATGGAACTGATTTAGGAATTTTTGTATAGAATTCATTTCTTGAATCTTATCATTAATATAAGGTGGCATAAGTAAGAGATTAGGGTCACAGAGGAGAGAAATTCCATTTTCACAAATAGTATCATTCATGATGAGTCTTTTTAGCTTGAATTATAATGTACCATTTTGTAAGTGTGTTAATTCATTCTGGAAAAAAATGATAATAATGTTGCTTCTTTTTACATTCTCCAAATATAAAAACCACACCTAAAAGGGAAAAAACCCAAGCTCATACTTGAAATAATAGGATAAAGATTTATTTCCTATATCCACCTCATAGTGGTGAGGGTGGCAATGATGAATGACTTACCAATGAGTACCATTTTGTAGCTAGGGAACCATATTCCATTCTTCCATGTTTGGCCATGATGAGCCTTTGTATGAGTGCTTTGATGACCCATCTACAATGTCATTTTTTCCCAAAACATTTATTTTTGAGCATTTTAATGTGCACTTTGTTTATTTTACATGATAAATGATGATTTCAACTAGGCTACTCAATTAGTACGGTCACTCATATGCCTTTTTGTTTTTGATACAAGTATTGCATTGGATGTGGATGGATACTATGAAGGATTTTTCACCAAAAATCTTGCGAGGAAATATGGATCCTTCTCCTTATATAACTACCACTTCCACTAAAGCTATTCAAGTTTGCCAAAGACAAATCATTAGTTAATGATCAAGTATGCCAATGCAATTACCTGTAGAAGAGAGGCTTCCCATAATATTATGATATTTGGAGGGAATCAACCTGGTCTATCAAGGGAGACTATTCAATATTACATGTATAAATTTAATCAAACCTTGGAGTGAGCTAGTTCATTTTTTGTTGTTTAAGTTGATTTCAGTCTCCAAACATTTTTAAACTTTAGAAATGTGTATTCAGTTTTGTCATGTCAACAAATAAAGTTTTCTTTTCACTTTATTGTTATTGACTCTCTTATTTTCTTGATTGCCTGGGGGAGTTCCCACCCAAAGGACTCCAAGAAACCTTCTATACTTTACTTTCTCAACCTAATTTCATGTTTTATTATTTGTTTACAAATTGTTGTTACAAAATCTCCATATTAGCATGTATTTACTTTCTTGTAGAAAGATAAATTCCATGCTATAGCTACTTTATTAACAACATATATGATTGCTATGATTTTTCTTAGGCTAATCAAGTAGTTTTCATGAACATAAATAAATCCCATCTCTGCTTGTAGCTTCCATTAACTAACTGGGAACGTTTCATGTTGCAGCACAAAGTTTCCTATAGCTCTACAATTGATCGTATATAGGATTACTAAATTGATCATTTCAGCATATTTGTTAATAGAAATGCATATTCTGTCTACAACACCACTAATGTCATCACATAATGAGGATGAATCAATGGAAAATTAGGATATAGGAGATCCTCCTATAAATTCTTGTTATAGTGTTTATGTTTTCCTAGCATTTGAATTATTTTATTTTACAATTTGGTTAGATTAATAACACTCCCTTTTAACTGAAACAATTTCATCCTCTAGAATTAGAATTAGTTATAATTGGTAAAGTATAATTTCTTTTAAGAATTGGTTGGTTTCCCTTGCAACTAAGTTAGATAGATTTCTACTAGTAGCCATGAACTGCCAATGAATTTCGCTTTACTTGAACTATCAAAATAGGACCTAGGGTGATTTTCCCCTTCGTTAGTTAGGATATTAGAATATATAGTTTCATAATAAGAAAAAGAGAGTTTGGCTTGCACATATAGTTCCCAACACCTCTAAATTTTTTACCATGGAGGCTTCACTAGGAGAGAAATACCATACAACGTGCATTCATATTGAGGGATATATATCAAGGAAAGAATGGCATAATATATTGAGCATATAATAGGGGGTAAAGGGTTTTTATATTGTCAGGTATAAAAAATGGAGTTCAAATTTAATGAAAAAATGGATACCTACAATATCTAGTGAAAGTAGGGGTTTTTTAAATTGGGAAGGTTTATTGGGTTCATATTAGCAGGGGGTTATATAATGTGATTTTTAGAGGTATTTTCCAATATGTAGTGAAATTAAGGGTAATGTTTAGTATGCCACAAGAGCAAGTTATATGTCATAGGTTCATTGAGTGAATCCCCCATGGTTTATACAAAACTTAGGTTGATGATTAGATTCAGTAGTCATAGAAGGGAAATATTCTTGTTTCCATCATAAATCCCACCACCTTTCAGAGTTGTTGTTGAAGAGGTGCTAAAAGCTTATATTTTCTTCACTTATCATCCAATGATTTGCATTATCTCTTGTTTCCACATAAAAAAACATATAACTACAATTCTAGATATCATGCATGCCTCAACATATGGATAGTTTTGGAAAATTCTTACCAAAAATCCATACATTTGAACCATACACTAACAATCAACAACAACAAGTTGGTTGTAATTCCTCCTCTCAAATAGAAATAGAATAGCTTATAAATTTTTGGGACATGGAAGATATAGAAGTTGAGAACCTATTTGAAAATTAATCTATATCTCGCTATACCATGGCTAAATATGGAGAAAAACAAGAGGCTTTTGAATCTCCTATCAAATATATTAAGGGGGTAAAAAAAATGAAGAACAACAATCTCTCTATGCTCCATCACTTCTATGGATTACCTACTAAGGACATTGACACCTTATTGTCTAATTTGTTGTTGTGTGTAGTTCTTATGGTTACACAGCTAATGAATAGAAGCTCAAACTCTTTCCCTTACACATTGAATAGTAAACTCTAAGATGGTTCATAATCTTGCAAGGAAATAGTATCTCTAGTTAGGACCAGATCAAACAAGTGTTGAGAAATCCAAAGAGGTGGCAGTTAAACGATTTCTCTTATTATGAAATTATCTTGTGAAGTTTATTATTATTATTAGTTATTTGGAATTATCTTTTCTTATCATCAAGACTAATTCCAAGCAACAAATAAAAGAGAACACAAGATGTAGGCATGCTACCAGGGAAAAAACCCTCTCTAGGGGAAAGCCTAGTCAAAATTATTCCTTCAGTAGATTTAAGATGAGACAACCAAGACCCTTACACCTTAGACTTGAGACTTCTCCATCAAGTCATCCTCCTTTCACTGTGTTTGCATACTATGATCCATATCACCATGTTAACTTTAGATTGTGTATTCACTTAGACATCATCATTATGATACCATCAAGATCTTATTACTATAGGATCACCGAACTGATGTCACTAAGATACTGAATTCATTTTGATAGCTTCTGAACTGAGGTCACTATAGTGGTACTAAACTGAAATGGCACACAAACTATGAGACTATAGCAGCACTGAGGCATGTCTCATATCACCAAAATTAGGGAAGCATCAAATTGTAATTACACCGAACTGTGGGAGGAATAGTATCAAACTATGTTTGCATGAAGCATAAATATCCTTTCTGAGTTCCTTGTAATGACACCGAACCATTTTCCTTATCAGAATTTGTTAGCTCTAGTATAGCACTAAAAACTTATTCTCTCAAATTTGAACTTGTATATGATGTAACGCCAAGATCATAGGCTTGTATATATAGTGGCATGTCCCTCTTAAATGAGTCAACATGAATCATAAAGAGATACGTCTTTGTATTTAGGCTAACATTATATTATTTTAGGTAAGAAGACCTGATGAGGATTATTTCAACAACAAGGAGACTTTGACTTGATGGAGGATTCTTCACAATTTGACTTTGACAGTATCCTAAAGCTTACAATGGAGGCTTGACCTATAAATTTAACCCAAGCATGAAACTCGTGCTTTAAAAAGTCAATTAAATTAATAATAAAAATTTATTTTTCTTTATTTTGACAAATATTTTACATTTTGACTTCAAGTACAATTATGCAGACTGAACCTAGTTACATTCTTCAACACTAGGGAGTTATTCATATTTACATAGAATCATAGAGGTACATGGAAGATCTCAAAACACATCACCTACAAGGAAGTTTAAGAATTGCTATGCCATGGACGAGATTCCTGACCATGGCAATCTATCGATCAGTCTCTCAACAATTTAGGCATTGCCAAGCCACGGACTAGATTCCTAACTAGGGAAATCTATCTGGGTGGGACTAAGATGGACTCAAGGTTTCAATCTCTCTAGGTGCCATCATGCCTACTTGTTAACCACCAACCCAGGGACCTAGGTGTGTATCCACAATCATAGCTCTACGACCCATGTCAACCTTCCTACTTTGGGACATAGACATTAACACAAAGTTCCAGCCAAATGTCCTCCCAGGAAATTCTTCACTCACAAAGCCTCTCCTTTATCCAGCAGATCAAGGACAACAAATCTCTCCCAATAAAACTGATTGGTAACCAACATGTTATCAAAAACTTTGAGAGATTTATCTTTACAAACACAACCCTGGTCAATAATATACTTTCACATATAAATAAACAAAAACCCTTAGAGTTTTTCTTATGTTGCTTCTCAACATGGTAGGCCTAACAAATGAATATTTCCTTCACATACAACACCATATCCTTCAAAATTCATTCTCTGATCAAAATTATGCTCTCTCTCTCAACCAAGGATATTTTCTCTATCCAAGCTCCCTCTTAAACTAAGGAAGATCTCTTCTATCCAGGATCACTCTTAACCCAGGGAGATCAACTTCTTATTTTCAAAAACAAAGAATATTTTTTGGCTTCCTTTCATCTCATCAAAGTTATCATTACCATCATCGTTCATATGATGCTTATAGAATTAAATTTTCTTTCGATCATATTCACCACCTTTAATATTATGTACCTGCACAACTTAGATAGCAAGTACAATCAAAACTAAAGAAGCATGAGGTTATCCATATCAAAATCTTACACTAATGGAAGTATTAGACTTTTACAAACATAATCAGCAAGATATTATACTTTAATATTTCAACTTCTTTCCCACGTTTTGTTACAAAACTTAAATCACATTCATAGCTCATCAAGATATCAAACTCATCATGTATGTGGTTTCAATATTCTTTGAATGACATGACAAGAAATTTCATATAGAAAACTCTATAAACAAATCAGGCATCTAACAATTTCGAAATTTCATATGTTAGACTTCCTACTAGGATTTCATGTAAACCCTTGATTTCTTATTTTTCTCAATCTCATTAATCATTGTATAAATATATCTCAGATACACATACTAGAGAAATTAACTACTACTAGGGTTTAACTACAAAACCCTATATTTACCAAACAACATCATCAAACTCATACAAGGTCTTCGATTAAACCCTGAGACTTATGACCAACAATAATTAGATCAAGAACACATATCTAGGAATTCATCATCAAATAATATGTCAAACAACGTTAGTATTTTAGGCATATATCAACCTAGACCAATCTAGGGATTCAACTAATGGACACATATCTAGGGTTTCATTCCTAGGGACTTATTTAAATACATAACAAAGGTTTTTCTCATAGGGCCAACCAAACCCTAAAAATTTATGGTTTCAATTTATAATATAGAAAACCCTACTTTACCATAAATTTAAATATTTAGAATTTCAGTCAACACCATTTCAACCCTAACAAGTTAGGGTTTTCATGATCATACCAAAACCCCAAACAGTACATCATGAACAAAAACTTCAAATAGCATTTTCCAGTAACCCTAAGAAATTTAGGGTTTCTAACATTAACATTATCATACCCTTAGGTTAGAGTTTTCGAGAGAACCTGTCTATGGTTCTATAAGATCAAATAAGAATATGAGGGGGTAGATTTATCAAGTGATGAATCACCCAAAACAAGAATCATTATGGTTCAATATAGCTAGACATAACAATGTTAGTATTATATTATCAAATGAATAAACATTTATTACAAAGAAATCAATGTTTTGTAGTTTAGGGCATACCTTTGTTCCTTGACAAACCTTGTCTTAGGATTTCCTCTTCCATACTCTTGAGGATATAGTAGATGTTTTCCAACAGACCTTGGAAGGATTCCTTGAAGTGTCTTCCAAGATATTTTATACCTATAATGCATACTTACAAGCAAAACATGTGATACCAAGAACATGATTTAGTTTCTAAAATTAGATCTCTTACATAAATGTGGAGGATCGAATCTATGAAAAGTTATTCCTTCTTTAATCAAGGAATTTTGCTTGGAATCCTAGATTACTTGTAATCCCATGAGGAAAGTGGATTAAAGTTTTAATATGTTATCTAGAGAGTACACTCTTTATCCTAGACTATTTAGAAACAAGGATTATATGAACCATTAGATATAATGGAAATTCAAATGCTTTAATGACATATGTACCTTTTGAATTACATACCTATGATTTTATTAGACTTGTTGCAAGTACATCTTGTTGAGTACGGAGTACTTACTTGATTTTCTTAAGTTGGTTCCTTGTGCTTGTACTTTATAGATCTCCATAGGTAGTTGTACCAAGTTCCATCCCTTCTCACTAGAATGAAACCATCACATTGTAGTGACACTGAACCATTGTGGTGGCACCAAACTCCTTTTCTTTGTAGTTATACCAAGAGAGTGATTGCACCAAGACTGTCTTTTTGTAGTAATAGCAAAACCTACTCACTATGGGAGCACCTAATCCTTCAATGTGATGTATCACTGAGATTTATTTATGTGGTAGCACTGTAACTATTTCACTAAGATGAGACAGAGATATTGTCACTCAAACCCTGTCATTATGATAACATCTAGACCATAACTTCACCGAAATGCTTGGAGCCCATTCTATGAAAAGATCTGAACTATCTTATTGTGATAGTGCCAAAAGTTTATCTCTGAAATCGAACTTGTTCAATCCTCATTCTAAAGATGATCTGAATTGATTTCATTATGGTATATTAGAACCCATTATCGATACATTTTGACCTCTTCCTTCCTCTTCAAGGTTTCTTTAATATGTTAGATAAAGGCTGAACTAGCTCACTGTAATTTTAGTTCCATTAGCCCAAAAGTGTCCTTCTTCAAACTACCTTTAACTATGACCATAGCTTTGATACCATGCTAAGAAATCCAAAGAGGTAACAGTTACAGATTTTAGTTATTATGACATTATCTTGTGATGTTTATTATTATTATTTC
>APFE030162428.1:270383-282387 GCA_000404065.3 Pinus taeda | reverse complement strand
AACATTTGCTTGGTTATAAGCTCATCCTTCGAATGAGTCCAACTTAGTTTAAATTAAACCCTAAGAAGGAGTGGTCCATTCCTGTTTGTAATTGAACATGTCCTTTACTGTGAAATTTTAACGAGTCCAGTATAGGAGAAACTCGGCGTTTTTCAATTTTAGGGAGTCAGAAGAAAAACTTAAGAAATCTCCATGGTTTTCCTTTTTCGTAAATTTGTGTCTCCCAAGCCCGAAAAAGTATAAAATAATACTTGAGAGAACCACTTGATCATTACAATCAGGGAGTAATTTTCATAATTAGTGCCTTCAATCTGAAAAGTAAAAAAGCGATCAAAAATACGTCGTTTTATTACCAATATCAAACTTGAAACGACAAAAGTTCGGCAATCTTTTCATGTTTTACGAGTCAGAAAAGAGCTTAAAGATGACTCCTATGTGTTTTTTGTTGAAAATGACCAATTTCACCTGAATACCCAATATTCTGCACAAAAACTGTAAACATTACTCATATATGTTTTAAAATAATAAAAATGCACCGAAAATGACCTTTTCAAAGTAAAAAATAAATAAATTTTATTTATTCAAAAAATCTTATAAAAAGGGTTTTTACAAGTTCATTTTTACCATTTTCCTTTGGAGTAAAAAGTAAGAGCTTTTGGTAGAAAACTTCCTATGGAGATTGCGAAAAATCCAACCACTGGAATCGAGAACCAACCTTCTGCAGGTAATCTACATTGTCCCTGACTTACATTTCATCCATTTGAAATTTTGTTTTAGGGTTTAGAAATCGATTTTTGGAGGAAAATTAGGGCAAAAAATCGCCTGCGGTAGTTGCACAGGGGTGCCATGTGGCCCCTGCGCACCCTGATTTTTCTGTGCACATAGAAAAGTTGGGGTGCCACACCTAGCCTTAAGGAGAAGTGCGCACCTACGGACTGTTTCTAAAGGGATAGGTGCGAACCCCGCGAAATGCGGATTTTGAACCCTAGTTTCTTCATTTTTGCCCCATAGAATTTTGGAATGAAAATTCTAATCCACCTATTTTTGCAATGTAGATACACAAGATGCTTGTTTGGCGGGAAAGAGAGCATGAGGACGTGGATCAAGCTACATTACTCCATTCGCTTTCATTACAGCCATTGAGAGCATGCGAGCTTTTCAAATTTTGGACCATACCTGGCATGAGGGCACAGGTAGACTTTTTACAATGGTTGGTGAACAGGTGGAGCATACAGGACTAGTGCTTCATTATTGGTGGCAACCGGATTGAAATTGAGCTGAATGACATATAATTTTTGACTGGCTTGCCCAAGAGAGGTGAGCAATCATCTCTGTTCGGATCTAGGCCACCTATCTGTCACTAGTCTCCGACTAGAGTTTTGTAATGACCCGACTCCGGACAAACGGATAGATGTTAAAACCATCTCCCATCCTGAACTAAAGGTAATTACCTTTACTGTTACCAGACTCTGCGGGAGTGCAGCATTGCATCTAGCTATAGGTTCCCAGATGCGCATGGCAGTGGACTGCTTCCGAGGCACCATCCTCAACTGGTGTGATACTGTATTGGCCAATGTGAAGGGAAAATTGACTAGGGCAAAGAATGGGTAGCTAAAAAACTTTGGTTATGGTTATTTAGTTGTCAGCTTCGCCCTAGAGAGGGTACCGATGCTGGTTCCACAACAACTCACTGTTGAGGCTGGACTTCCCCGAGATCCTCGGGTTATTCGATGGGTTGCAGTTATGGCCTGCCATCTTGAGGAGGGCATCGAGGTTGTTCGATCCACATCATAGTATTTCCGTTGGTTATAGAACCAACTCTTTATTATTCAGGATTTTCCATACGCTGGGATGGATTATCGTGGCGATCCCGACATGGATCTTCCACCAGGAGAGCAATGGGATGATCGAGGTAAAATTGTTTTCAACATTTTAATTTTACATGTATTTTTTTTTAATTTTTATTTTTTAAATCATCCCAAAACTAATAGTAAAATTTTTAAATGCAAATGTGGGTCCACGGCGACTAGCCGCCCTCCAGCCCTATGATCGAAGACAACCAGCTGCCGCAGCACCGGATCCACATGACCAATCAGCGAAGACCTTGGCCGAGTTGGAGAGCCATCTAGAGTGCTTGACCACAGATATTCCGGAGACCAACATAGATGACATTCCTCTTCGGCTTCAGTGCTATGTGATTGGGGTCCCAGGACCTTTTAGGAGGTTCCTTTGTAGGGTGGCCCGAGCAGTGGTGCCTTATCGGGATCATTACCAGTGATAGGATGATTTCCTTGTAGACTCATTTTTGGACTTTTAATACTATCATTTTTGCTGATCATAAGGTGTTTTTCAACCTATGATCGAGGACGATGTATATTTTGACACACTCTTATGCTATGCTATACTATTATTATGGTTATCTTGCAAAACATATTTATGAGATGTTTTTAAATTTACTGTTTGATTTAATGCAAATGTCTATTTAACATTCGAGAAGCAACTGCATCTGCTAATGTATTTAAATATCTTGGAATGTGTTTATATTCCATGTAATCAAATTCTCGTTCCAAAAGATGGACTCTCAAAAATAATCATAATAATACTGGATTTCTAATGGCATAAACTCGATTAATCTGTAATACAACGAGTTCTGAATCTCAATTAACAATCAAACTTCGAATTCCAAATGAGATGGATTCAGATAATAATTCAATCACTGCACTGTATTCTGCAATGTTGTTCGTTGTTTGACCTAGGCTTACCCCGTGCATAGATACTAACTCGTCAGAGGGTGAATAGATAACCCACGCTACGGAAGAGATGTTCTGTGTACTACGACAAGCGCCATCATCGAAACCGATGTATGTTTGGAGAGGCGTCGACATCTGCAATATCAAGAGTAAAATCAAGATAAGTAGGACTAATAATGAAAAACACTCTCTAAAGCAAAGCACACATATTTAATCTAAGAACACACCAACTTAGAAAAAAACTAGTATAAAAGATCTCCACACTAATCTTTTAAGCATAATATCGCTTTAGATAAAGCCCATTCCTAGGTTTACCTAAAGAAACACTGTCAAAATCTTCTAGCTCATAGGCCCCTTTTGCCAGCTTTCACTTGACAATATACGGACCATGCCACATGGGTACAAATTTGCCAGCCCCTAGCTTATCGTTTGCTTGACCGTAAAGTAAGACTAGGTCTCCTTCCGAAAAATTGTGAGGTGTAACATTCCGATCATACTAAGCTTTGATCCTTTTGGAATGAGTTTCGACAACTAATGCAGCATTATGTCGATTCTCATCTAATTGAGCTAAGTATAATAAACGTTTTTCCTCTTCGGAAGTGGCTGGCAATAATTGCACGGCAATTTGTAATGACAGGATTTCACATTCAATGGGAAATACTTCCTCTAAACCGTAAACCAGTTGAAAGGGAGTAAAACTTGTTGATGTTTTGACTGAGGTTTGGTACGCCCAAAGCGCTAAAAATAACATGTTGTGCCAATTCGACCGATGACTCCCAATGATTTCTCAGATCATGGTGACTAGAACTTTGTTGACTGCTTCAACCAGACCATTTGCCTGTGGATAATATGGAGTGGAACTATTGTGACGCAGGCCAAGTTGATTTGTAAGTTTGGTCATCATGATGTTTCAAAAATGACTCCCATGGTCAGTGATAATCGCTTGGGGAACACCAAACCTAGCAATTATATTGTTGAAAATGAAAATCCCAACAATTTTTCCATCTGCCGAAAATGTAGGCATCGCCTCGGCCCACTTGGTAAAATAATCTACCACAAGGATGATATACGCATGCCCCCCATCCGAGTGAGGGTTACATGTAATATAATCGATACCCGATTTTGCGAATGGACCAACGACAATGATAGGGTGGAGGGGAGCAGGAGGAGCACGCATCTTACGATCAAAAATTTGGCAATTGTGGCATTTATGGATGGCAGTAATACAATATTTGAATAACGACAGACAAAAATAGCCAGCGGGCAAAATCTTTTGGGTTGTGGCATACCCAGACATATGACTGCCACATGCTCCAGAGTGGCAGTCATTAAGAACCTTCTCAGCCTCGTCATGAGTAAGGGAATGACGGAAAACAGAATCCACCCCACGATGATAAAGAGTATCTCCAATAATAGTGTAAGGTTGGGATTGGAATCGTATTTTCCGGCGCTGAGGTCGTGAAATGTTTGGCCGAAAAGATTGGGTCTGGAGATAGACAATGATATCTCCGTACCATGGATCAACAATGCTGATAAGGAACAAGGATTCATCTGTAATGGATTCTTCTGCCACATGTTTGGTATCAGCACGAGGGAAGTCACACATTAATTCCGCAAAATCCAAAGACTTCTTTGACTTGGCCTTCTCAAATTCCAAGTCAAATTCCTGTAGGATGACAATCCATTTGGAATACTTACCCCCCAGAAATTGTTTAGTCAAAATATATTGCATAGGGTTACAGTCAGAAATGACGGTGGTTTTGCGTAACAAAATGTAGTGATGAAATCGTTGAACAACTTGGACTGCAGCTAAGGCCAGTTTCTCCACATGTGAATATTTTAACTCAGTGGGAGTTAGAGTCTGACTAAGATAATAGATCACATGTTCACTTTCGAATTCATCTTGTTGAAATATAACCATCCCAATGGTGGAATGGGAAGCGGTGAGGTACAAGAAGTAATCTTGGTTGTAGTTGGGAGGATGCAATAACGACGCATGGGTCAACGCATGTTTAAGTGCATCAAAAGATTTGTTAGCTATCTCGTCCCAAAAGAATGGAGTGTTTTGTTTCAACAACCGGGTGAAAAATTTTGTAATCTCGGCGTAGTTAGGAATGAAATGACATAAAAAGTTCGATTTCCCTTGCAAACTCTATAGTAGGCGAAGTGTCGAAGGAGGTCGTAACTTGATGATGGCTTTGACCTTCAAAGGATCAATGCAAATGTCAGCTTTAGATACAACAAATCCTAGTAACCGACCCATTTCTATATAGGAAACGCACTTGTGCGGGTTTAGCCTAATTCGATAATGCCTACATCTCATGAAAGCTTATAAGTGAGTGAGATGATCGGCTCATCGTAATGAATGAGCTGGTAAATCATCGAGATAAGGTTGCACAATGTGCTTAATGTCATGAAATGCATAAGATATTGCCCTTTGAAAAGTTGCCTCGGCGTTCTTCAATCCAAAAGGTAACTTGCAATAAGAAAATGTCCCCCATGGACAGATGAATGCCGTTTTTGGTTGATTGGCAGGTAGAATGTTAATTTGATTGTAACTAGAAAAACCATCCATAAAGGGGAAAATTTCACTGCCAGCACAATCATCGATAATTTAATCAATATAGGGTGTGGGATAATTGTCCTTTAGACAAGCACAATTAATATCCCTATAGTCGATGCATATTCTTATCGTCCCTTGTTTTTTAGTAACTAGAACAATATTTGATACCCAATCCATCAAAGGAATTAGATAAATGAAACCTACTTTAAGTAATTTCTCTACTTCTGTTTTGATGGCAGCAGCTTTTCATGGGTGTATCTAACGGACTGTTGCCGGACGGGTTTAGCATCCGGGTACGTTTTGATCTCATGAACAACGATTGAAGGATCAATTCCTGGCATTTCTTCATAGGACTAGGCAAACACGTTGCAGAATTCTTGAAATAGGACTTTATATGTGTTGATTTCAGTGTCCGTACAAGAAGCAGCTATGTGAATGTTTTCAACAATCCCAGGTTTGACTGAAATGTCGATAGGAACCGTTCGAGAAATATTGGATAAATTTTGTTCAGAATTAGGATGTTTCAATGGATTCTGTGGTTCCTTGACATATTCAAATGTAAAAATGGATGAAATATCATTTTCAGCATGATCAATATCAGGTAAAAACGAAGACCGATGATGAAGATCTTCCCATGGTAATGCATCAATAGACAACAGTTCCTGAATTTGTTCATTAGTGTGAACGATTTGCGAAAAGGTTGTTGACTCTGAGTTTGAGATTGAAAGTGATTTGCCATTGATCTCATTCACTAGATCATGGTTGGTTGAATTTGAGTCAGAAAACGACTATACTGCCTAATAAGCAACTTCAAAGGGACTCAAAGGCATGGCATTGCCAAGAGAATCCACCTCGGAATCGAATGGAGGATCGTCAAGAACTATGGATTCTAACGAAATCATATGAATGGTTGCAAAAGGAGAGGGTACGTTGGGAGGAGGAAATGAAAAATTTCTGAGTAAACCCGAACCTTTAACTAATCCTACCCCAACATCCTTGTAAGGGATAGCGGTTTTTCCAACATGTTGAATACTCTCAGTAGAGGATGGGTAAGACGAAAAGTAAGTTAACTGATCTATTGTAACAATCTATCCATTATGTGGGAACTTAATAAGCTGAAAGACTGATGAAACAACAACAGTCATGGCATAAGACCAGCTACGACCCAAAAGAAGGTTGTAATCTAGAGGGGCATCAACCACCTCCACATCTAGATTAACAGTTTTTCCTTCAACCCCTATAGGTAAGTCCTGCAAAATGCCATAAGGATGAAACCCTTGGATATCAAAGGCCTTTAGAATCATCGGGGATTGATTAAGTGTAGGAGAACCAATGGTTTTCCAACACTGTATCGACATAATACACGTGGAAGCTCCCTCATCAATCGCAGTCCTAAAACATGGTATGTTTTTTACTAACACTGGAATCTGGAAAGCCATTTGATGAGGTGAGGTGTACTATTTTCTAAATCGAAGACTATGAGGTTTGAGTCCTGAAGATCAACAGGTCCTATCACCGACAATAGGATTTTACGCTGTGCTAGACAAGATTGTAGCACTTCCAAAGCCGACATTGCTAAAGGTGAAACAGCGAAATCTTAAACAATGTTATAGTTCTGAGCAGCTCTTACATGTGGATTGAAAGTTGACTTTCGAAGTATACCCTTAGCGGGCAGTTTGATTACTAAGTCGGGATTTGGTTTCTCGATTTGTAGTGGATCGGAACCAGACAGAGCTGAGGTTGATGGATTGGAATTAGAAGATTCTGCTTCCTTACCACCAAGAGGACTCTTACTTCCATAATCTTGCGATCGTGTCGTAATCCTTACATGTGACATCATCATTATGGGCTCTTCTGAGGCACTAGAGGAAGAACCTATCATTTTACTGTCTTGACGTAGAAAAGGATCCTTCAAAACAGTAGGTATTTGTGAACCTTTGACGATTTTCGTAACCTCGGCACGATACGGACAATCCCCTGTAAAGTGCTCCTCATCGCAGATGAGACAAGGATATTGAGGTTTTCGTTTCTAATCAGTAGATTCAGGTTTATCCGATTTCTCCTTTGAGTTCTGCTTATTCTTCTTCTTACCTTTCTTCTTACCATTAGATTTTGATTTGGTCATAGATGATTGTACGACATGAACATCGGCAGAAATTTCAGGTGAAGACTCTCCCTTAGGGAAATCTGGTAAAGTTATAATAGGAGAAGAATTCTTGGAGGATTTCTTCTTACTCTTGGTATTAACAGTACCAATCATACCGTCAGTGGCATGAGACCCTGAGGGAGGTGCAGCTATTTGATTTTGTTTCAGAAGGTCGGGGATTTTCTCATGTAACGTACCTGACTGCGTATAAACTAAGTCAAGGTACTGAGCTTGAGCAATTACTTGCTCTTCTGTAACTACCCTTGCCTTAGCTACATCTTCAGTTATTTTGGGTAATAAAGATTTTACAAACCATTCTGCGGAAATTTGGTTCGGGATAAAAACTTTCACTAAATGACGTCGACGACGCCATTCATGAATGTGATCAGAAATATATGTTGACATCAACTGCTTTAATGAAGTTAATAATTACGTGCCATTGTCATATCGGACTGGCAGCTGAAAATGAGTAAGGAAGGAAGTGGCTAACTGACTAAAATTGTAAAAAGAGTCTCGTGGCAACTCAATGTACCACTTGGCTGCTAGGCTAATCAAAGTGCGTTGAAAAAGATGAAGACGAATTGAATCATCTAGAATGGAATTCGATGCACACCAAAGATGGTAAGTCATCACATGATTAGACGGATCTTCTCCTGAATTCCCCTCAAACTTTGGTATATCACTGGGCAACTTATTCAGCATTGGCGGCCAAAACAGAAGATAATTAATGGGATCATTCGTAAGGCGTGACAAGTCAGGCAAATCCAAAGTTGCTATAAACGGTAACTGATGGTTCGGATCCCGAAAACTTGGGGTCAGAAGACCATCCCCAGGAGGAGGATATCCAGGATAACTTGGGATTGGATTCACATTTGGGATATTATATCCTCCCGGAAAAGCAGGATTAACCAGACCATACTGGGGTTGCTGAGGTTGTTGATACGTATACCCAGGGTATGGTTGATACTGATAAGCCAGTTTTTGCACAGCAGGGCTAAATTGGTACTGCCCCTGGTATGGTTGATAAGTAAATTCGGGTTGACTTGTGACAATCATACTAGGCCCAGGTTGTCCTACAGGCATGAAAACCAGAGTCTGGATTGTAGGTCTAGATTGGGGTAAAGAGGCCTGAGGAGTTGATAGAGGAGTAGTAGAAACTGGAGCTGCTGATACTCCAGAAATGGGTGGAGTGGATTCAACAGAATCTGCAACAGTTGCAGCAGACGTTTGGGACGAAGTTCGAGGAAAACTAGGCCCAGACTGATGAACTACCCTAGGTGTAGTAGTTTGAGTAGTAGGCTGGACAGGTTGCTCGGGTGAACCAGAAACAAAAGACTGTCCAGATTGAGATGACAACTGCACACTGGGTTGCGAAGTCTGTTGATCCCACACCATGTTCACTCCAGGGTATGGACCCATAACAGGTTGAGCATATTGAGGACCAAAACAAGGTTGAGTGTAAGATTGATAATTATATGGTACATTTCCAGGTCCTTGAACAAATGATTGACCTGAAGGTGGTTGAAAACCTTGAGGTTGATATTGACCCTGAGGTTGGTACTGACCTTGAGGTTGGTACTGACCTTGTGGTTGGTACTAACCTTAGGGTTGGTACTGACCTTGAGGCTGGTATTGACCCTGAGGCACGTATTGATACTGGGGTTGACCTTGAGGTACATATTGATACTGGGGTTGACCTTGAGGAAAATATTGTCCCGTAGGGACATACTATCCTTGAGGTTGCCCTCCAGGCGGTAATGGACTACCTTGAGGTTGTCCCCCAGGCAGTATTTGAGTACCTTGCGGCTGCCCCCCAGATGGTATTGAACTAGCTTGAGGTTGCGGATTAGGAGTAGTACCAGACATCATAAGAATCTCTTCGACACTTAACGGTTTAGTTCCGTTATGACTAGAAGATACGACATATTTGATGGGTTGAGGAGAAGCTCCTGAAAACGTACCAGATAAAGACTAATACTTAGGAGGAATAGAAGGACCGCCATGTAAAAAAGTTTCTAGCATTTGAGTAAACAAGGATGACTATCTCGACATATTCAAAGGAGGATAATAACCTCTGGGTGTTGGATGGAAAGGAAATCGAGGTTTTGAAGACGCGAGACTTGGACTTTCTAAGAAATTGGTCAACAAAATATACCAAGCATCACCTCTAATGGGACTGTAGAAAATAGATTCACGCTCCCTAAGCTCAATAGTTGGTTGATTTTCAGGGATGCTGATACCTTTGTTTGGACTCGAACTTACAATTTCTTCAATGGAAATGAGTCCAGAAGGAAGATTCTCGGTAATGATTTTTTCGACTCTGGGTGAACTAGGACCACTAGAAATAGGGGAAGCAAATCTTGAAGATGGAGTAGCAGCAATTTCAGTTTCAGGTTTAGAGATTTCAAGTTCTTCAGCTAATGAGCTAGTAGGAGTGATACTACCAGCAACATCAGAAAATGAAATCGGTTCAGAAATATGTTTTGTTTCTTACACTAGAAGATCAGGATGTACAATCAATGAAGACTCTCTAGCCTCCGGCGACCCAACCCTACTTTCACTAGGTGTGACAAGGGCTCGTAGCCCTTCTAGTTGACTTGGTGTAAATTCAGGAGGTTGCCCCTGTAGTCGACGGGATTGTCTCGGTAATTCAGCGACAATTAATTATTTAATTACTTCACACGAAAATAAAGAAAATCTCAAGAAAAAACATCTAAAGTCTCTAAAGAACCAAACAATTTTGAAGCACACACCTAATAAATCTAGGAGATCAAATCACACACAAATAGTATCTTTCCGGATCGAAAACACTAGTTGGTGATGAAATACAATGTCGCAGAATTCAATACAGAAATGGCAGTTGGAACAGTTACCCCGACAACCTGCTTAATGAAACAGAATGGCACAAGTTTCTCCACTATAACTGTCTCGAGTGAAGATAACCCCCCAGAGAGTCCAAGTGAGTCTAGTCGACATTTACTCCAAGTACAGTGGGATCTTCCCTCCACCGTCACCTAAGAAAGAACCCTAAAGATTATGGTCACTAAGGTCACCAAGGGAAACAAATATACCTGGGGGAACAGTCTACGATCCGATATGCACGCAAGGGCAGAGTAAAAAGCTCAATCCCCTTGAAGGCTCCTTGACATAATCCAAGGTTTACCAACAAGTGACCCCAGGCTCCTCGACAATGGTCAATCCGAGGTTTACCGTTTTTAATACGTGAATATCTTCTATCGTTCCCAATGAGGAAGGATTGATTCCCACACTGGTTCGGATATGATCTCATGCTTCTCCTTTAAGAGGAGCTTTCCCAGAGCATAGATGTAACAATTGGAATTTCTCCCAACCGCAAGAATGACTACTTGTTTGTTTAAACTATCTTGGATAGTTAATTACTCGCTAATCCAACATACTAGCCTAAGCTATGTTGGTGAAAAGAGCCCTAGAAAATAAAAAGATTGCTAGATTGATTTTAATTAAGCGTTAATTTTATTGTTTGTTCCTTAAGTCAATGGGTGCAGAGATGAAACTTTATGGTATGAAGACTCGACACCAAAACACCAAAAAATGCACCTAATATGATAACAATTCCTTTTCCTTTTCAATGAATTTCTAGCTAAGGAAGAGTTGAAAATGCAATGCTTTGAAAATAAAATCTTTCTCTTAACATACAACTGAAAGGAAACTTTTTGGCTTTTTCAAAGAACTTTAAAAAAAAATGAGACCACTAATCACACTCACGAGAAATCCCTTTGCTTTTCAACAATCAACAACTATAAGAATAAGCAATTCTTTTAAGAGAGCTTTTAAGATATTCTAGAAAAAATCTAAAAACCTATTGAAAACAAATTTTTCAACAAGCTTCTATAATTTCTATGAAAAACTCAAAACTATGATTTAATCTTGAGATCTAAATGAAAAATGGATTGAAAAGAAACTTGAAATGTTTTTGAGGATGCTCAACTTAGTCTTTCAGCTTAACTAGGGATCAATTTGTTCAGCTCAACAAACTAATCAAAAACATCCAATTATGTTTTAATAGAAAAAATGAAATTCGAAACTTTTAATCAAGTTTAATCAAAGTTTTGTAAAAGAGACAAATGGGATCTAGATCTCTTCACGGATAGATTTCATAAGCTAGTCAGAATCAGCAAGAAGACCAGAGAGACCAGGGTGATCTAAGGCTCTAAGGCTTCGGATCTCTGAGCTACTACAAAGACCAAGGAAAGACCAATCCAACAGACAAAACTTCTTAGAAAATCACTTCAAACGAGAACGCCAATGAAAAATTACTCACAAGGAACTTTTGTCAAGACAAGTGCAGGTCTGGGCATATACCAACAGCTATGGACAAAATCTAAACCTAACTAGGTAGATGGATCTTAGGTTTTTCAAACTTTTGATAGGGTTCTCAGGCACCTAGTAGAAATAGGTGCGGCACCACTCTGTGTTACACTGTAACAGTGTGGAGAGGTCCGCACTATAACTAACTCAGAGGGTGTGGTCCTCTTCCAAAATTTCAAAAAATAAAAATCCAACCAG
>APFE030162428.1:239780-262362 GCA_000404065.3 Pinus taeda | reverse complement strand
TTGCAAACGGGAACATACTTGTGTATTGGCAGGGTGGTTACTAGGTCCCTAGAAGTGGAGTAAACAGATTGTAATTTGGGTAATTTTTCTAATTGCAAACAGGAACATACTTGTGTATTGGAAGGGTAGTTATGAGGTCCCTAGAAGTAATGAATTTGAATTTTTCTTGGTTTTATATGTAGTATTAGGTTTTTTCTCATGCTTTTTGTGAATGGCACGGGTGAATTTTATCTTACACCCACTAGATTATCGATATGTAATTTCGTTAATTTTGATTTCAAAAGATATTTTAAAGAAATGCAATGATTTCATTTGTGTATTCAATAAACACAAGATTTTATAATTGAGTAAAATATTTGCCATGCCTAGTGAGAGATTCTCCAAAAAATGATATATACATATCATATTATTGATAAAATCGCCTTCCATTTTTCCTATATACCATGGAGATTTGCCCATTTATTATACATGTAAATTTAGGGAAGGTTCTTAAAATTTTCCCTGTATTCGGTAGACACTTTGGGCTTTCCCATGCATCTGGGAACTCTACCACTCATTCTGCTAGGGATGATCAACTGCCTTTTATGCTTTTTCCTTTTTAGTTTTCCCCATCGCTGTTTAATTGGGTACAAATAACGCAGGAAACTGGGTTCCAATTTTAATGGCTTCCTTATATGAAAACCCCATTCTCTGTATATATTCAAGCTTTGGAATGAGCTTCCCGTCAACGCTAGAGGCCAAGAGGAATGAATTTTGACAAGTGGGAAAATGCATATCCTTAAACCCTAGCGTTGTTAGCAGGTAGTAGAAAGTGGGTCAAAGCTGATCCTTCACTCTGCATCTCAATAACTTGGGACAGTTGCTGATAAAGCTAGGTATGTCCAAGGCTGCAACATCACATTTCTTAGCAAAAAAATGAATACCAGCCTCAAGTCGTCTTCCGGATTTGAAATCATGACCTCATGACACATGAAAAATATCCTTTGCATGTCCCTCTTCGTCAAGCCCATGTTCTGTAGATAGAACACAACACTCTGTATGTTGTGTAAACTCATGGATTCAATTGCTGCAGAGTCTAACAATGTTGTGTATTCAACTCTTATCCTTTGCAGGTACATGACTTTACGCTTGAGGGATTGTTGCATACTAAAATTTTTGAATGGCGCTTTAGCAGAGTTGAGCTTACAAGCCAAGCTGAGCATATCAAAGTCAGTGCACTTTGTAGCGCTTAGCATGGGACATGTAATTGTGGTGTTACTTAGACAAAATTTCAACACAATTGGAAGTTTGTGCGACAGAGAGGAAAATGGAAATGGTCAACGATGGATTGGATACAGATATCTAATATCCAAAATCATCTTCCACAGAATTAATAAAAAAAATGTTGTCACTGAAAGACGCCTAAAACCTACATTCATTCGTTTAAAGATAATTTTGTATCAGTATCAAATTGATATTCATCCCATTTTCTAGTAACGGCAACGAGAGGAGAACAATTTATTTAGTAGTAAGTCGGTGGTTTATTTGCTTCATCAATTGGATCAAGATCAATGGTGCTTTTACATTCAGTCCCACATAAAGCATAAGGAGATTGAATTAAGAAAGAACAAGATATTGATTTTAAGGAAAGGAACTTGTTCCCTTCTATTTCCCTATCGAATTCCCTATAGAACTGAATTCTTTCCAATTGGTGCACTTGAAAAGTTCAGCAGAAGTGGAGATGCCTGTGTATGAACAGGCAGCCAGCTTACCGTACACGTAGGGTAAGCTTTAGCCATATCTAGTCAGGCACATGGTTTTTACAGTCGACGTTTTCGTTGGACAAAAAAAATTAGTAGCTCTAACACTAACCTGAGTCTTAATCGTTGGTTGGTTTTGGTAGGCCCATAGGTCTCATGGGTTCAACATAGCTCTGATACCAAGTGTAAGGACCATTTCTGTACTATATATTTTTATTCTATTTTTGTTATAAATCACAATAAATTGCAACCAGAAGAGAAAAACATTGGGAATTCAAATTTATTCAGCACTGTCTAACACATTCCTAAATTTCATTTCACTGAACATATCATAAAATTTACATCTATTTAACTAAGTCCATAAAGAAATCATACAAAATAATATTGCAACAAATATGTACCATTCACCAAAAGACTCCACTCCACTTGATTTGTCATTACTTGTCCTCCCTTGTTGTCGGTCACCTCCGAGACTGATTGACGGCGTCCTTGATCTGAATGCGATGACCCACCGGTTAACCTCCCAGCCTACTCCTTGGGTACTCTTCTTCCCCACAAACCCCTGAGCTGCAATGGGGTTGTACAATGGAGGAATGAGATAGCTGGTAGAGGAGAGCACTCCTTGGCTCAAGAGCCCCCTCTCTAAAATCCTCTACCTCACCAAACTCACTATAGTTTCGTAATCACTACTCTGACATAGTCTCTTCCATCCAACCATAGGATTCCAAAAGTCCCTTCTCCCATGGCTTGCCCCTTCTTTTATAGGAGTCCTCATAGGTGACACTTGGCATGTCATGCATAATTAATTATTTTTTATAATTCAAAAGTTTGATTATTCACTCTGATCTGGATTTAAACAGGAACACAACAAATTACAGAGATAACCATATACACAAATATGCAGCGGAAATAATACTTCATTTCATTAATGGAAAATACTGAAATAGGCTTACAATCAGAAATGGAAATAAACTAGCTAGGGCGATGGTAGCTTATCTCTGAGAAGAGATGTGATGGCTACATGCCTCTGACTGTTCCGAACTTGTGTTACAATGAGGCTCGAAGGCCTATTTATTATTGAGAAACAATGGAAAACCCTTCACATTCCAAAACCGACCCTTAGAAGATGAAACGCCAAATTGTGGGCCCCGTTTTGGGTAAATTGGTACATCAATTTCCCGGGGTCGTAACTTTGGCATACGATCTCCGTTTGACGCGTATGATAGCTCGTTAGAAAGATCTATCCGAGAACTACCACTTTGGGAAGGGCAACATCGGTCCATGGACCCATGTTGCCCCCAGATTCCCAAAAAAACGTCGTTTAGGGCCTCAAAACGGCTCCGGAAGTTCAGGACCCGAAAAAACTGCTAAAAATAGTAAACTGTGCTACAATTACGGAAACTGAAAAACTGAAAGAGACAGTTGCGGGCTCCAAATGGGATAGGTGGGTAGCCACCAACATCCTTCTGGATCAGTTATATATTCCTCATTTCACACAAACTCTTCAATCTATCCTTTTTGTGCAATGTTTTGATGTTTTTCTCCATTTTATGGGAACATAGTATTGGAGTAGTTAATTTTGTGCATAATGTTTGATTTGTAAGTGATGTCTAGTTTTCTTGGTAAATTGTTTTATTCTATTTGTACTATGAAAATAGAGTGTTGTTAGCATTCATATGATAAACTTTGCTGTGAATTATCTTTTTTTTTAATGTTTGTTGTATTATATTTCCTTTATTTGTGGATGCTTTCATTTTGAAACATTTGTCATCTGATTATCAATTAAATCCAAATTCATATTGAGCATATATATTGTTATGGTAGGAATATTTTGATTTATGCTTGAAATGTTATAATTCTAGGAAGTTTGGCATAGGCATGGTTTCAACAGATTTTATCCTCATGGAAATGACTAAGAGAGAAAGTGTCAATGGTGGTAGTTGGACAAATCAACAGACATAATTTATACTTAAGACTCTAGAACTATATGGGGACAATTGGAATGAGATTGCAGAACATGTAGCTATAAAATCAAAGGATCAATGTATCTTACATTTTATTAGGGATCCACTAGCATATATTTTTATAGAAGAGAATGACACACCTGGTATGATCAACCAGAGCATCCTAGAAGCAAGTTTAGCAAGCAAAGATTTAGCTAGTGCTGCCTCTTGAAGCACTTCAGAGAGTCCAGTTGCCAAAATTCATAGTAGTGAGGAGCTTGTTGAGGTATCTTATAATAATGATAGTAAATTAAAACTAGTAGAGGAAGTTGAATCTATACCAAAAAAATTTGAGAACGATGAAATCAAGGAAATAAAGGCCACTTTCCACACAGTTGGTACCTAATCTAGATTTGAGGAGTCAATATCATTTGCAAAAGTAGGAAACCCTGTCATGGAATTGGTAAGTTGGAAATAAATATCTTCATGTGGTGTTATTTTGTGCTAACCTTGATATCTAGATGTTTGTGGAAGTTAACATAATTATGCCTTTTTCCTTTCTGATGCATTCTTAATTTAATGAATATATGTTGAGCTACCAGCCTATTTTTTCGGTGGCATTTCTTGTTGCCATGGTTTAAATTGAAGTATCTGCATGTTTAGCTCAAAGTGCACTAAAATAAACATTTGAAGAAGTACCTACCATTCAGATTTTTGCAAAGCATTTCTTTCTTCTTAAGGACCCTCTGTGTGATGCCAAAGATAACATAAAAGAAAGGTATGGAATTTGTTATCAACAAATAGAAAATTGAACAACTTCTTTTTCTTAGTTTTAAACTGTTATTCATGGATGTAATGCATATGAGTTGAAATGATGGAAAATTTCTTGATGTTGTTTACATGACAGATTCATAGAAACTAGAAAATGAAACTTTACCACTAGCACATAACAAAGGTTTTGAAGAGGACACATATAAGATAAAAGAGTGTTTCTGTTATACTCGAAAAAAAGAGAGGAACAAATACGGTGGAAGATACACCGTCAAGAGAACAACCACAAGTTGGAGATGTTGGTTCCAATTTGGAAAAAATGAGTGAGAAAGATATAGGTACTTCACTAGGACATTTAGCATCTATTTTGTAACTTGTTTTTAGAATCTATTATCTTTCTACTTTTAGCATTGTCTTAGGAGATTTTTTAACAATCCCACATTGTACTCACACTAGTTGTACTATCTTAGTCTGGTTGACCTAGTGTTGTGGTCATTTATTGGACATGGTATTTTATAAATATGGATGTTCTCGTTTTGTATGATTCTTTCACAAGTAGAGTTGATCTAGAAAAACCATGTAGTGTAAATGACAGGAAATGTTCTGAGGATTCTACTAATATCAAATATTCTCATTCTTTAGAAAACTTGAAGGATGAAAATGAAAATAAATTTCTATAGGAATCAATTGACATGGATAGTTGTCTAGAAACATCACAATGAACCAACGTTGTCAAGAGGAGTTGAGCAAGTTAATGGAACTAATATTGTATCACACTCATCACTGTCATGGTGTACATTGTTAGTCTGAGACTAACAAGGTACTTCCCTTTGTACTAAATCTTTCTTGGCTTGATTTTTGTTTTGTTTACAAGGTTTCATTTGCATGGCATAATGTTATGCATGTTTTGCCTCTTCCTAGTCCTGAATGGTCTCAAGGAAGGATTAGCTAAATGTGATTGGAATTGGGGATTTTTTCCTATATGTTTTTCCCTCAAAACACTCTTGTTGGGTCTTAGGACATTTATCATTTGACTATTGGACCATTTGGCATTGTAGGTGCCCAGATTATCACTCGAAGGAGCTTTCTTTGTTGTACAAAATTATTTTGATGCAAGGAATGTAATCAAATACACAAGCTACTATAATAAAATTAAATTCATCTTTTCTTTCGCAAAAATAAAAAATAAAAATGGACAGAATTCAATATTTTTTGTTGTTGTTGAAAAAATGCATCTTGTATTATATTATAGCATATAAATATAAGTCAAATGATACATTAGAGTACAAATTGATTATCTAGGTAGTGACTATCTAGACATGTGTCAATATTTTAAACTCATGACAATGAATCCACACTCACATAATTTAATCCTACCAGTGAAAATGATGAATTAGGAAAATTCCAATCAGAACTTCAGGTTTTCATATTCTAAGGTAAAGGATTCAAGATTCAAGAGTGTTATATTGTAAACATAGAACCTCGAAAGGTTAGATCAATTTGGCAAAAAATGGATTGTAGATCTATGAAATGAGAAGTCTGAAAATTCAGAACAACATGGTAAAAAATTGTAACAACAATAACATATATTTCTACAAACACTGAAAAAAGGATTACAAGAGCTTTCTACACTAGCACAACAAATCCTCACAAGCTCATACGGAAATCTATAATGAGATGTCTAACTAGAGTGCCCTTTTCTTTTTTATATAACAAGAAAAATAGGAGGAATAGGATTAAGAATATTCTTAGGGGTGAAGTCCTCCACGTGTGTTGTAACTCCTCAAAATTAATATGCGTCTTCATGTAAGGGAATTCATCCCAAATAGTTCACCCTCCATGAAGTAACTCCCAAGTGAATAAATGTGCCCCACTTTCTAGTGTAATTACTAGAAATAAATGCAGTTCATGTTCAATGGAATCTTTCCAAAATATTGCACCCTCCAACAATAGAAGTAACACCACATAGAAAATGCACCTTTCATGCTTCATTAATTCCCCATAGTGAATGTGTTTTACCTGTGCCAAGATTAGGTGAAGATAGCTTCATAAAAGCTATCACCTAGGCATGAGACTTACTCTCGATGGTGTACCTCTTTTGCATTGAAAGTCAAACACCCAACTACTCAACTTGCTAATGGTGAATGGAAAACATGGTAAACTAACAGTCCTTGTTTGCAAGAAGAAAGTTCTCCACCAAACCAAGATAATTTGTTAGTATATCACACTTCCTCTTTGTTGGGAGCTTTGATAGAAGGTTGGCCACCACTAAATAGAAGGGACATAAACAAGGACCATCGCTTCATTATGTACCTAAAAATCTCTTCAAAAACTTCAAAGTGTACTTCCCCTATCTAAGGAAGACTTCACTTGCAACTTTCTAAATATGGATATCTCATTTGTGCATCTTAAAACCTCTTTCAAATGGTTTCAAAGCCTCCTTAGGGTCAACTTCATCCTTTTGACAAATTATGGCAACAAACCTAGCATTGTACTTTTCAATGCTCCCATCAAATACATGCTTGATCTTGTCGAGTTATCAAAAATAAATCAATGATTACATAGTAGGTCTTGGAACATCTCTAAGAGAACATTCTCAAGAAAGGAGTTATACTACTTGGTTATGGCATCCTTCAATACCTTCTTAGAAACTACCCCTAAAAAATTATTGAACATATGTGGTCAAAGTTGGCCTTGTCTCAATCCTTTTGCAACCTCTACTCTATCTTGAGACTTTTCCTTGTCTCATATTTAGCAAAAAAATCCAAAAATGTATACATGAGTGCTAAAACATTGGCATATTTTTGAATCTTATATGAAGGTTCATAAAAATTGGCATTAAAGCTTGAAATCAAGAGACCAACAATAGGGAATGTAACCCCATGAACAACTGCTACACTGGATCCCAGTATGAACACTGGAGCCCGTGGATTGTTGAGGGATGCTAGGTGTAAAATAGGAACATTTTTTTTTCATGTCTAGATGGACCACCCTCCACATCTCTTTGAGTTTTGGACAAAAACCCTCCACATCTCCATGATTCTTGGACGAGGACCAATGTCTAGTCATAATTCATATGTGTTTATGGTGACCACTTGGATTAAAGGGGAGTGAATTTGATTAAACCTTTTCCACTCTATGTGACATATATTAGGTATCCCAAGGATTAAACTACCATTAATTATATAGATTTGGTTAATAAGATCTCTTTTTAGATAGATGTAACATGCCCTACTTCTTTTTAGATTTTGGTGATACATAGAAAAGGGTAAAAGGATTAATAATTTCTTCATTAACTCAAAAAACTCAAAAAATTGTCTTTTAAACCTATTACCATACAATATTATGGAAAATCATACCAGGTTTCAAGGTTTATTGTCTAGGAAATATTTTCTATGTTTGTTATAAAAGCTAGATTCTGAACCAAAATAAATCTATAGGACATAAAAGAAGATATAAGTTATAAGGTGTTGAATTAGATTGAATGAGAATTTTATAAATACCTTCCAAATATGGTGTAGGAGGAATACAAAAACTAGAGCCAATACTCATAATAACCCATTTTTTCCTTTGTATCAAAACTTGCTTTTGAGGCTAGCCTATTCTTCCATGATGTAATTTTAGTAACTTAGTTGAGTGATGAGACTTAGGAATAGTTGATTTGTTCCAAAATTTATTTTATATGTAAGTTTATTACAATGAGGTGGGTGAAATATTATCACTCTCCTAACTCATAACATATTTCTATCCACCAATTTTATACTCGTGTATATACCTAATATAATATAAAGTGTACAAATTTATTTTCTCTTTCAATTCATGCACATATCAATAATGTTTATTTTCTTATTTTTATTATAGTATGAGTTTTGTTTTGGGTTGAGATATTATTTTGGTTTTTCTAATAAAATGTATTCCTATTTATTCAGTTTAATTGTCTTGTGCTCAATTCATTCAATGAGTGGGTATTGGCTAGAGGATCCACAAACAAAACAATGAAACTTTTTGATATCTGCAAGATAAGCAATGGTTTTCATACATTTTCTTGTAACAAGTATGTGATTTCTCTAAGTCTAATTCTTTTTCTTTTTTTATGGAAGTATCATCCCGAATTTCTATGATGTATATGGAAACTTGAACTATTATATCTCTTTATGTGGAGGTACTTTGGCATTGAAATGCAAATGGATTTCTTGAAATAGATTATAAGGAACTAAATATCCATTTATTCTTCTTAAAATGCATTGTAAAGAAGAGATTTTTCCTCTAATATTTTTACCATTTTATTTGGTAGAATAGATGGTAGAGAATGATGCATTGTTCCTTTTCTCATTATGTTTAGAATTTATGCTGATTGACTGAGTGTTTTGTGTAACTTCATTGTTGTTTGTTTTATACCAATAACTTCATTTCCATTTTGTGTAATTACCAATAGAAATTAAGCTTCATTGTGTAGATTCATTGCTTGTTTTATACCAATAGCTTCATTTTTGTTTTATATGAATATTTAGTTTTGTGTAGATTCATTGTTGTAAAATGTTGATCATAAGAGAGTATTAATTCTTATGGTTTATGGAAAATATGGATGCACATTAGGATATGGAGATATTGGGGTTGTCTTTGTTTCTTAAACGGGTATTTTTTAGGTTGTAAATGAATATGAAAGAAGAAAATCAAGTGGTTAAATTTGGTTAGCTACACTGGAAGGGGGTATAAATGACATGTTTTAGAAACAATTCCAAAATTCCATTTGTTTGGCATATATGACATTTTTGGTAGGTATGTGGAGATAACATGTGAAAATTATACTATGGAGTACAACTAATTAATGATGGAATTATTTTATTTTATTTTTATTCAAAAAGGAGAGGCAAGGCCAAGATGCAACCAATTAATCATTATGTCAGTAGGAGGTTTACTTCTTCTAGACCCTAAGGATCATGGCATATTGGGGCATTCTACCCACCCACATATATGGGTAACCAGAGGAGAATTTTTTCCTTCTATGATGCAAATTTCCAGCTAGTTTCCATACAATATTTATTATATGTTGTCTTTTTATTTCCATTTGCTTTCATAAGATATCTAGAATTTGATCTTTTTAGATTGTAACTTAGCTGACATGATTGTTATTAATTTCCCAAGGTTTTCTTTTTCTATGGTGATGTTTGATTGTTTTTGTATATAGGTGATCTGGCCACATAGTGGCCACTATCTCCCAACGGAAGAAAACTTGTTCAAGTTTCTTGCTTTTATGTGGAAAAATGGCATTGACATAGATGATGTTCAGGTATATGTAATATTAATCCTTTATAGTATACTTTATGCTATATTTTAGTGTTCATTCTATTTCATTTATTATACTTTGCATTATATATTCCTTAATTTCAAAAGAGGAGCTCAATATTAATGGTGAAAAATAGGAATTGAAGAAAGAGGAGAGAAATAACATTGAAGTGACACATGCAAAAATATAGAGACATAAGAGAATTGGTTTAGTGATACCCTTAAAGACAATATCTCGCATGAGACACACACATAGAGACTGATGATCAAGTCTTCAGAATTGGTGAATTAACCTATAATGCCTTGGAAACACAATGATAATGTTCTAAAGTGATGAAACAATATTTCATGTGTAAATTGTAGTCCAACCAATATTACGTTGGAAACTTGTATTTTAATGCTTGACATTTAATATAATATAATGTCTGGTTGAAATTATTTATAGTTGCACTTGATATTATTTAGTATTGTAATTAACATATGTAACTTTGTGTTTTCATATTAGATGAACATGCACATTGTATGAAATTTTTTTAATTTAGTCGCAAAATCATACTAATTAATTTATATTGATTAATAATGAACACATAAAATCAATCTAAAACTACTAAATTAGTAGTTTATATTGATTAATGATGAACACAAATAAAATGAATATATGACTAAATTCGTCATTTATAATGATTATTAATGAAAGTAAATGAAATGAATATAAAATACTAAATTAGTCGTTTATATAATGAATATGAAACTACCAAATAAAGATAAATGACTACTCCAAATAATAAATTTGTGATTACAAATGACGACTAAAGTTTTCATATATATGAATATTAGTAGATAAATTACAATATCTGATAACATGACCAAAACTTAGTCATGTTTCTTTGATCATTAATTGGTATCAAAAGATGACTAAATTTTGCATATATATGGCTATTAGTAGCTAATTTACAGCATCTTGTAACATGACCAACATTTTGGTCATATTTTTTGTTCTATATTTGTTCATTAATTGTGGAAATTAATGACTAAATATACTACTAGATGATAAAATTGATACAACCAATTAATGACTAAGATAAAAACGACTAAAATTTGGTCATGTTATAAGATATTATAAATTAGCTACTACTTGTCATCGACTGAAAAATGGTCATTTATATGAAAAATTTAGTCATTTTTTTAGTAACTAATTAGCCATTTTGTACTAATGTCCTTAACTCAGGTAGACACCAAATTTTCATTTTTAGGCTTAATAGATGAAAGCATTAAAACTGAATTAGAGGAAGTAGGGTCTTAGGCAAACAAATTGGTCTCCTGATTTAGAAATGGGTCTGTAAACACAACGGGTGTAGAGGATGATATAAGGAATTTATTTACCTCAACCCAATGTGGACAATCACGAGTTAAATGTTCCGCACTATAGATTAGACATGGGTAACAAGGTTGCATCTTCTCTTTAGGAGACTAGTTATGTTGTTTATCTTGTGGAGAATCGTCTTTCTTCTTCTTTCCTTTGCCTTTATTCTTACTTCCTAGTTTCAGATATTTTCCTTTATATTATTGAATGACATTGATCTCGAAAGTAGAATCCATAGGAGTAGACAGAGGGATTTGAGCAGTGACAACAAGAGTTAAACCAAATATTTTACTCGTCAACTACTAGCTCGTAGAACCAATCACACCATCAAAAACATGTGATTGTCTACTAGGACTTTGAGAAATAGTATGAGTAGGTCACAGAGCATCTGGTATCTTATGATAGAGTGTGCCAGATTAGGTATGAATGAGATATAAGTACTCAACATGAGCGATCACCTGTTCTTCAGATACGAATTTGCCTTTGGCTACTTCTTCTATGATATATGGCAATAGATACTTTATGAGCCATTCAACTGACAATTAATCAACAACGAAAGTCTTAACAAAATGACGACAGTGTTGTAACTCATGAATATGATCAGAGATGTGAGTGGCCTTATTCTATTTGAAATTGGTTAAGACTTCTATTCCAGTTTGATATCTGACGGGTAACTGGAAATGTGTTAGGAATGTAGTAGTCAAGGCACTAAAGTTATCAAACAAAGCTCAAGGTAATTTTATGTACCATTTGGTTGTCATATCAGTGAGTGTACACTGAAGAAGAAGCAAACAAACAAAATCATCATTAAGGGAGTTATAAGAACACCACAAAAGATAATTCATTATGTGCATGGATGGGTCTTCTCTAGGATTTCCATTGAATTTAGGAATATCAAAAGGCAATTGGGTAGGAATAACTGACCACCAAGGAGAATGACAAATGGGATTATTGATGAGCCTGGACAAATCCAGAAATTCAAGATTCACCATGAATGGAAACTTCTTGTTAAGGTCCTGTTGAAGCCCCAAAAATCGCTGCAACAACATGGGGGATGACCACCCAGTCCGGACCTTAAAGAAACTCCTTTTTTGTTTGGAATGGTAGTTCTGACTGGTTCAACTAGGTCTAGTTACCTTCTCTAAATCTCCAATGGCTTTAAAATATGGCTTTCATTTGCCAATGGAAAAGAGACATCAGATCGTCCTTCTTACTGATCAGGCAAGAAAGGGATCCTTAAGCTGATTTAGGGCTCAGCCAATCCACTACTAAAGTTTTCCTCTTTGGAAAGAGGACTTAAAAGAATGTAGGAATTAATCTAAATGCAAACTTATGCTAAGATGCAAGCAAAAGGAACTATCTTAATTCTATCTTAATTAGGCAGATATAGATCTAACCTAACCAAGAGCATGTATTTATAATATTGGGATTGAAATGTGTCAATTATAATGAATATCAAGTTAATGAAGTAGTTCAATTAATTGACATTATGGATACCAAACACATCCTATTGAGACCCTTTAACTGAAATAATCAATCAACAACACTCAGGAAGTAGTTCACAAAATGGTATTGATCATCTAATCAGTAACTTGAATAATTAAACAATAATATGAGGAAGAAGTTCACAACATATCACTATCTATTCATCCAATATTAAAAGACAGATTTGTGAGTAAATAGTTACTCAGAAATCAGAGTTCGGCCCATAAGAGCGTAGATAAATAACAACATAAAATAGAAGCAAATTACCCATACTGACAAAAGTGCACAAATATGTAAGCAAATTGACACCATTCCTATTATCATAAAATGAAACCAGCATTTAAAACAATAGTATTCGAAATACCAGTTTATTAAATCCATTTCTCCAGCTCCGGTCTCTAATAGTCCTTTACAATGCCTGGGCTTCTGCTTTCAAAAGTAGAGCTAAAACAGTGCAAACTCTGTTAATTATACATAACTCAGGATGTAAAAGAAAAACCTCAATAATCTCCAGATCTGAGATTCTACTCCTCCCACCTACAACTCTAAATCCCTATTACAAAAGTGCTTTTAGAATTTCAGAATTGCAGAGGAGAGCAGCCCCTATTACATTCTGCAATCTGCTATTTATAATATTTGCAAAGGAATTCCTGAGATGAAAGTTTGTTGAAGAGAAATCTGCCCATTCCAATTTTATTTTCTCAAAATTCCCATCCTTAATTGCTAGAGCATTCTCATTGATTGAGATCTTTTTTCTCCATATCTCTTCTACTATTTTCCTGCAAAAAAAGAAATCAAAATGAATTAAAAGGCAAAAATAAAATCAAAATACTATTTCTGGCATTAAAACAAATCCAATCAAATTTAATTGAAATAAAATATCAGCTTTATTGATGCCTAGGATGGTTTAATTCACCAATGATATTATTGATGAATGGACCACTAATTTGAGAAGATGGAAATGAAACTACAACAAGTTTCCCCCCAACCGAAATAGGAGGGTAATATCGAGGCAACTTCCCCACAAGAGGAGGGTTCCCAATAGGAGATGGATTGGGCTTTTGTAAATAACCATGTCCACTAACATAAGGGCCATTCTACTACTGAAATATAGATGTAGATGGAGGAAGAGGAGTAGACTATGTATCTCTCATTAATATAGTTCCAGACAAAATTCTAGATGTAGATTTCATGGGAAAGGTCCATGGATTAGATGTTGCACCAGAGAAGGTACCAAATAAGCAGAGGTAACCAGGTGGGAGAGATGGGCCACCCATCAAATGTGCCTCTGATGTGCTTACAAACATAGATGAGTTTGGAACATGGGGTATCTCAGCCATGGTAGTAGATATAGGCCGAGAAACCAAAGAAGACATAATCATGGTTAATCGCAATGACAATTTCCAGGGGAAACTGAAAGGTGAGTTAGAAGGAAAAGAATTAGATACAGGAGGTTGAAATGAAGTATGAGGAGATGAAAAATGATGGGATTGATAAAAATTAGTTTGTGGTTGAATGAGAGAGGAGGGTTGAGGACCTTCATGTGGAATATCTTTGATACTCACAAGAACAGGTGGAAGGGGTTCACTGTTGAGTCCAAGATATATAGTTTGGGGTTGTGTCTGAGACAATAGAAGAGAATGAGAAGGTCTTGAACTGATAGGTCTAGATGGTTGGGGTGCCTCAGTTTGTATAATATTAGCTTGAGTTGTCTTTGACTCGTAAAATTTAGGATCATGTTGATGGTGCTAGACCTGCCAACATGTCAAGGGGATCTCCCCCGTAAGAAGTCCCAATTAGACCTCAGACCATTTGGTGTAGGAGTCTGAGAAGTTGGTCGTAAGGTAATTCCTTGACCGCGATGTCACACAGAGGCAAGTAAGATAAATCTGTCAGTAGCAAGGGTGTAACTGATGTAATGAGTCAAGGAATGTGTACTAGAGGTTCCGACACTTTGAAGGGAGAGGAAGGTAAAGGTGAGTTCCAGGTTGAAAGGGAAAAGTCCAAACTCTACTAGAAACACACAACACAAAGGACATGCACAGCTTCAGGCAGAGAAGTCCACTCAGATGTGATAGTCACAACATACAAGGTAAGATAACATGAACATTACTCACGAATTTGTCTAAGACGAGTGTGATGGTTGATATAGTAAGGTTCATGAGAAAGGTATGTCTGGTGTTGGAAGAGCAGTCGACATGGGCGGTGACAACATTAACAACATATGAAACACATTGAAAACAAGATTCATATAATTGCATACAAATCAATTCATATACAAGTATGTAAGTTAAACAACACATGTCGTTAAGGCAACTGGAATAGTCCAACTATAATAACAACATATGCATGAAAATGTGTTGGATCTTATTATTAAAGAAGTGTAAGTCACAATAATACAATACACCATGTAAACCTACTAGCCCAAATAGTGGAACATTACAGCCACATTTGCCTACTCCTCCAAAGAGATGTACTAGCTCCGTGTAGTGGAGAGGCCAAGGCACATTACACTATTGTCCAATCCTTCTTCAAGATAATGTTAGTAGAAGCTTGGCTGACCAAAAGCCTATGCAATGAGTTATGAGGGACTATGTATAGCAAAGGGTGGGTTGACCCTTGACATTCCCCTTTCTGATAGTTTAACTACCCTCGTGACTCTTCACCTACTCTATGACTGTTACATCCAACTGTTGAGACTCGACTTACACTCGACATGACTCAACATTATAATGCACATGTACTCATGTGAGACAACATGGCTTGAGCAAGCCTTGCAATAAATCACTGACACTCGTTTCACGATGGTGAGACCAAGTCTTTGACATGCTTGTGATGGTGAAGTTGGTGAGCTGATGCCAAGCTTGGTCATCCTTGATGGTGTGCATGTATCTCATGGTGACATCTTACTGAAGCAAACTCTTGCCTCAGTTGCAACTGGTGGATTGGTCTGACCCCTTCATTCGACTCGTCTATTAACATGTGCATGGTCTTCTTGGGTACAGTTGAACTGGAAACACACTGATGCATAGTGTCTATGTTGATATTCAAGTGTGTGTTGGTGGTCATGCACATCAACTTGCTAAAGTGCATGTTCAACCCCAGTTGGACTTGCTTCTTGTCTGTGCTTTGGTGAGTTTGTTGAATGGGTTGGATTGCATGCGTGTGCTCAACGACATGCATGTTGTTGAATCCTTTGCATGTGATCAACAACACTTCTAACCACGTTTTCTTTGTGTTAGCTACTGGGATGGATCCTTAACTTGTACTGGCGTAGTTTTATCCATGAGTTCATGTTGCACCCATTGTTGTTCATGTTCCTACTGCAACTCATTGGACTATCTGTGTAGCTTCATTTTCTTCCTGAGTTGCTTCTTCAGCACATGCAACTCCTTCTTTATTCCATCTTCTCCCTTCTGTGATCTTCATGTCATGCCATCACTTCATAGCCTGAGTCTCCAAAGTTGCTTTCATTATCAGTGGATCTGCTTGATCTTGCAACTTTGCTCCACCTCTATGTTGTCAACAACCTTCCTCTTTCATTCCCTGCATTCACTTTATTTGGTATGTTGTCTTCAGCTACTGTCATGGTGTTGCTCGCTATGATTCTATTGCTTGATGTCCATGTCCATGAACAACTTGATTTATTCATGAGTTGGCAAGCTCATAGATGCTTGATTGACTTCATCCCCAAGTGTGCTATGAATGGTGTCTTCATCTCTGCTCTCCTGGAAGCCATTGTACCTATACTTCTAAGAGGTAGATGAACACCTGTGCTACTTGGAGACATGTCAAAACTCATAGCAAGCAATCTGTCAGTCGAAAACTAGAATGGACATGAGAACTGACTTGCAACATACATGGGTGAATGATCATGAAGGTTGGGAAATTTTGTCTCGGAGATCAGGAGATCAACTGCCATGATTATAAAAGGCACAGTCCGAGCTGCTGAGAGACTGACTAACTGTTGGAACTACACAATGCACATTCTAGTCTAGCTGCTGACTACTATGAAATTCCAGTTGGGAAGGACTACTGGCCCAGGGACAGATTTGCACAATTTCTTGAACCAAGCAGCCACTGTCTTCCGTAAATGTACAAAATAGCCTTGGAGGCTAGTGTCAGGTAGGAATGCACAAATTTGGAAAGGAAGGTGAGCCTTCCTTCCCTAGATTGTGCAATGCAGCCTTGGTGAAGGTAGAGTCTAGGCCATGTTTAGCTCGACTCACCAATGGGAAATTGAAAGAAACTAAGACAGTAAATGCATGGCGATACCAAGTGATAGCAGAAGTGATTGACAATGCATGTAAAACATGAATGAAATATTTAGCAAATAGATCAAAACTATTTCATGAGTGCAACAACAGTGAGATAGCAATGAAAATTGAAACAGACATAGGAAAAGCTAGAATGCATGTAAACAACAGTAGACATTCAAAGAAATCAAGAAAAAAAAACTCACACAAGTGAATACACAAAAAATGACAAAAATGTAGCACAAGGCATGGGAAGCAAGCTTACCCCAAAATAGTTGATCTGAATGTGTTGACTACTCCTAGATGTGATGTGGGATGTTAGAGCTACAAGGTTGATTTGAGGAATGAGCTCTCTAGCATCTATTTGATGAGTTTGGATAATATCAAGGTTGCGACATGCATGCCACAAATCTAGGCAAAGTGACACTTGGAGGGAGGCTTTTGAATTGTTCCTTGGATGTAACCTCCAACTGCTACACATAAATCCCTGAAACAAGGGATGCCTTTGCATGCTACCTTGGGAGAAACAACCCATGTATGAAAGTTTGTTTTGCTCAGTCCCGGAGGGAACTGGTCAACTCAGTTGCACGTGCAATAGACTCCTTGACTGTTGGAGAAAAATGCACATTTCTTGCTGGGAGCTAGGCTATCTTCCCATTAGATTTGTGCAATTTTTGGGCTGAACAAATGATTGCTACCCAGATTTGTGCAAATCCTAGACTGAACATCCTATTCCTAGGAAAATTTGCACAAATCCTGCTAGGAGAGTTGGTTGGAAATATTGCGAAATCTTGTAGCCCAGCAGGCTGTCAAAGAGGATTGCGCAATTTCTACAGGGAAGGTTGGTTGCCCTCTAGAAATGTGTAATTTTCAAGGGGAAGCTTCTCAACCTATAGCTAGACCAAGTCTGTGTGAGAAACCTTGAAGGGAAAAGATCAAACTATGATAGACAGACTACCTTTGAGCAAGAAAGACACTAAAGCTTGAGGACATGATGAAGCAAGGCAAGCTAATGTGAAGGTTGGTAGGGAGGCTCCAAAACAGGCTAACGAAAAATTTTGGAGGTTGATTGTAGCCGCTACTGCACTTGGCGGCACACTAGTAGAACTCTAGCTCTCTAAATGGACCTTGTTCATGAAAAGAATGTATAACACCTCCGGAAGTATTGCTAATCTTTCAGCTCATCTTGGCTTCACACTAGATTGATTGACACACATTCCAAGCCAAGGCAACACAATTGTTTCAATTGGGGTTGAGGTATCTAAGTGCACAAGCAGTATAGTCGTCATAGTATAAGTTTCATCTCTGGTGTTGCTCCACTCCCAGCAAAACTGGACAGTACCCTGGTGGAGTCACATAGGAACACAAGCACGGCTCCACTTCCAATGAGCTTGGTTAGTACCTTGGCGGAGTTACTTGCATCACCTCCCTGCGCAAGAGGACTTTCTCTTCTTTTTCCTTATTCATCTTTCATTTTATTTATTTATTTTTACTCTTCGTTATTTTGCATTTTCCATTGTGCATAGAACTTATTCATTTCAGAGGTGGAAGATGGATCCCATCTTATTGAGAGTAGAAGAGGTTGTTCTAGTAGAGAAGTAGTTTATTGTATCTCTGACGTGTCTGTTAAGGTTTTCCCCCACCTTACTCTACTTGACTAAGCTGACAAGGACTAATCCAAAAACAACCTACTAGAGAAGGTGACACTAGTTACCATGCAAGCATTGTGTTTTCGCTAAGGTTCACTTTGAACAGTACATATGTTCCTTCGATGTATCATGGACTAAAAGTAACAAGCTCATCATACAGAGGCAAGATGACATATAACCAAGTAGTGATAGTTGTACAAGCCCTCTTGTACTTCACGAAGCTCGTTTCAAGAGTCATACATGGTTTCATGCCAACTAACCTATGAACGAAACAAGTGAACAAACTAATCAATAAACAAAGCAAAGAAAGAGCAAAAGTAAAAAACAAAAGTGAAGCAACTAAACAAACAAGCAAACAGAGCATGTAAGAAAACAAGAATGTAAGCAAACAATACTCCTACTCCTACACTAACAGTAAATGGGCCTGATCACGTGAAGTGATATTTCCAATGTAGCCACTAGCACATTAGTAGACCCATTTTGGTGAAGGCTTGGTCCACAAGTAACCCAGTTTTGTGGGCCAACAAACAAGAAAGATATAACAATGAAGATAGCCACACTTCGTGTTTCAAAGTGCTCACAGGACATAAGTGAGTGCGTGTGCATGACAGGCAGTCCATGGACTGATCATGGTATTGTGTGACATTACGTGACTAAGACATTCAAGAAAATGAAAGAACCGAAGATAACTTGCGTCATGCATAAGTGCTTGCAATGTAAGACTCCTCGAATGCATGAGAAATGGGATTGTGCAGTTCAAGTGGAGGAAGTGTGATCTATGTGTGTGATGGTTCCTCAATGTATACAGACGAGTGATGAGGAGCCTTGGGTCATTGAACAGTTTCATGATCGGAAGTGAGACTGACCCTAAGATAGCAAGGCCTTGACATAACCATTAGCTCGAGCTGAAGTGCCTCAACAGTCTTGGGTGTCTCAACTTCATCATCAAGTAGATCATCATAAACCGGTGGCTTTGAAAGATCAACTATGATCGATTCATGATCATGATAAAAAATGGAAGAAAATGGATCACAACTGCCACAATTAAATAAATTAATGAATTCTTCATCATCCTCATGATTAGATGAATCAAACAGAGGGGTAGATGAAAACTCGATGAACTCATCCTCTGTATTTCTGGAAAACACAAATGAAGGATCAATTGGATCTTCAGTGAATAACTTATCCTCTCTGTTTTCGAATGACGGACTAGCATTTGGTGAGTCCTGTGAGTGATCAACAATGGGTGCATCCGTGGATGAAGACACACATGCAAAATCATGGATGGTAGGTTCACCAAAGAAGCTAGGAAAGAACAAAGGGGGCTTGGACAGAAGGGAGTCATCCTTTGCTGAGTGTTAATGTTAAAGCTCCCACTCATACTCTTCATGAATGACAATGCATGTTCGTTGTTCAACACCAACTCTGTCAGTGGGTTGTTCCTTGTTCACAACAAGTGAAGAGTCTAGAATGGACAAACACAAGATAGCATCATTTGGAGGAACACTTGAGTGCAAAGACAGAGGTGGAAGAAAATAATGCATATGGGAACTTGAAGGACTTACAACCAACTCTGTGCGAAAATTTAGTGGAGTGATGTTGGGAGGGTGTGAAGGATGAACATATGTGCAAACATGATCTCTAGCATCCCTTGGCGATGGTGGAACTATTGAATGAGAGGGAGGAGGATAGTTCATTGAGACAGTGCCTTCTCCCACATGGGATTTCCCAGTTCCATCAACGAAGAAGGCTGAGTGAGGCTTAACAACAAGCTTTCCATTGGGACGAGTAGATTTCTTAAGGCAATACTGGAATTGGTCCCAAAGATAAGCGAACTTCATCTAGCTCCTTAGAGCTTGAAACTACAAGTCATGGAAGCAATGCCAAAAATCAATAACAGATTCATGTGGAGCCCTCCGTTGTTGTAACAGTGTCTGGTCAAGATGGTTTAGATCAAAGTGATAGAACGTGTCTTCAATAAGATCACAAAAGTGCTTACATGAGGGCACGGTGTCAACCGATTATCTGAAATGGGGACCTAAAGGCTTCTTGTCAGCTTACAAGAACCTCTCCCACTTCCAAAGCTTAAATATTCCTAAGATCTATCTTATGCTTGACAATTTGCAGAATTAAAAGTGCTCGAAATAGGTGTATGCTTGTGCTTGCCCTTAACTGCTTAAGTGCTTTAAGTTTATTTTCTTTGGTTATAATTAAACACACACAACAGTAAATGCAATGCCGCAAATAAGCAAACACATAATAGCAATATAATATGGAGTTCACCCTGATATCTTGGGCTACATGTCCTTGAGCTCTAATCAACTCGACTAGGCTCTTTGGGATTATGGTAATGCTTCTTTTACAAGTTCCACACTTAACTCCATTGGTTTACAACTAAACCTATGGGTTTAGCATACCATCTTATCCCGCTATTTGTCCTTTAGCTGTAGACAGATCTAGGCTTCTCTGGATTAGACTCCTTCAATGAGCGCTCTGAGCTATCTTTCTCTAGCTTGCACCAACTCCCTCAGAGTTCTTTCACTGTCTCTGGAACTCCTTCTTCTATCTTCAACACACTCTGGACACCAGCAACAGCTAGATCATTTGATCTCTTTGCTGTTCTCTCAGCTCTGGCTCTCAGCCCTGGCTCTAGCTTTGGCTCTTGGTTGTGGCTCTCGGCTCTAGCTCTCGCTTTCGCTCTATCTCTTAGCTCTTATGAGCTTCTGGTTTCTCTGAGATCTATGGTTTTCACTTGACCTCCAAGTGACTCCAAAAAATCTCTGCTGTGCCTCTCAATCGTTCTCTTTGGATTTTGTGAGACCTCCTTCTAGCTCTGCAGCTTCCTGTCTATTTCTCTATCCGTGTTCATTCCTTTGTCTCTTCGGTTGGCCCTCCAGCCTCTAGCTCTATGGCTTTGCGCGTTACAAATGCATCATTGTTACAAAATGCCTACTTGGAGCATCGCAAAATGACAAGGGTAGTTACAAAGGAATCATGGCCTTTCTTCAGGCGAAAACCCAAAAACAGAACAAAATTCCAATACATAGGAATATATTGGAAATACACTATCTGGTACAAAATCTGGACTTCACTTAAAATGCAACTGCATCTATAAACCTATCAGGTCTGCCATTCCATCACAAATTAAAATCGCATGGCATATTGGCCAAAAAATGCAATACATAGGAAATACAAAGAAATCCTGCATTTCTAGATTTCAAATATTATGAAATCGCGTCCATAGTTCCCATTAGGTCCACCTTCTATCAGAATATCACAATCGCTTAGGTGGGAGGTCAAAACCTCAATATACGGGAAATACAAAGAAAATCCAAATAAACCAGATTTCAAATTTTATTCATTCGCGCTTATAATTCCCATCGGGTCCACCCTTTATCGACATATCACAATTGCAAGTCGCAATGTGCATTGGCCCTTTGTATCAGGGATCATCAATTAGCAGTCACCGACCAAATTAGGACCGTCCATTCTTTTTCCGATCCAACAGCTGATATCGCACATCGCATATCGCTATTGCATTGTGTAGGTCTATAACTAGGGTCTCTCACACCACCAATTATTCCACATTATTAAGTCAATCCGGGATCGTTTAGTTCTTTCAAAGAGTAACTCAATCCGAGGCTGTTTTGCCCAAGTAATGCTCGGTAGTATAGTGCTCTAATGAATTGAAAGGAAACAGATACTAAATTATAACTGAATCAACTCAAGGATAAAATCACACAAATCAATCTGATCAGTCAAGGGTACGGAACCAATAACCCTTCCCTTTAGAAACTGATAAAGAAGAAAACCAAAGCAGAGGCTTACGGATCTGGGAGTCAAGCAGCGTCTTGCTGGCTCACAACAGTCTTAGGCCTGCTATCACTCGAAAGTAACAAAAGCAAATAAGCAAAAGTAAATGGAACAGCAATTATGAAATGGAACAGCAGGAATTAAATGGAACAGCATAGGTAAATGGAACAGCATAAATAAATGGAACAACAGTAATCAAAACAGCATAAATAAATGGAACAGCAAACAGGAAACGTCAATCATATGGAACAGCTAACTCAATTGGAACAACAAACGC
>APFE030162428.1:90679-198808 GCA_000404065.3 Pinus taeda | reverse complement strand
CTTGTGTACTTGTTTATATATGCTTGTATATGGTTAATGCACATCTGATCCTGCATTATTTATGAAATTAGATCCTTGTTTCTTGCATAGTATTATGTTGCTATGATTCTATAGGTCCTTTTGAAGCTGAGCAGACAAAGAGCAAGTGGCAAAACTCTATCAAGAAAGAGAGGAAATCAATCGCAAGACTCAGGTTGGCCCTCTTGGTTCTCCCCTCGTCTATTTTCATAGAAGGAATCAATAGTAGACTTTGATTGCTTGTTTCTAAAATAGCCACCCATCTTAGTGGGAATAGCAGCATCCGTGTGGACACTATTCCCGTATAACACTACCAGCAGTTGGGTGGCTACCCGCACCCCTTTGTCTTAAATGATATTATTTATGTAGCCCCTCTGCTTTTTCTCCAACTTGTATTGATTTTTCATGGCCTCTACAAGCGCCAAATCTCCACTTTTGCTAGCTATTTCCACGAGGTCCCTTCCCATATAGGGAAGCCAAGAAATCCTGTGAATGAGCTCCTCTGTGATGGGAATGGTCTCCTCCAGCCACAAGTACCCATCGTGCACTAGGAAAAGTAGTTGCCTGATGAGAAAGATCGTGATTAGTGCTCGATGAAAGTGTGGAATCCATAGAGGGTGGAGTAACCCAGCCTCTTCCAAACTGTACAACCATTTTCATAGCTCTAGCATTGTGACTGGCCCCTCCTTGCTCTGTTTGATGAGTTGGCTAGTCTCCAAATGTGGGATCTTTTCATTGTCCGCAAGGTTCCAATCTTTAAATTTCGTTGTGGGCAAGCGGACCAGAACCAAACCTTCAAACATAATTCCCTTTAGGAGGAGTGGGGTTTGGAGTGTGCTCTTAATGGCATCCAAATCTTTGGGTACTTTTACTCTTCCTTTCCGTGGAGGGACATACTTGGGCAGTTTTGCTACATCGCACACTGGCTGAATGTCTTCCTCCATTTCTTCACCTGCCTCGATCTCTTCTATGAACACCTGGAGATCCTCCTCCTCATCATCTATCTCAATATTAGCAACCTTTCCCTTGTCTTCCATAGACAATTTACCAAACCACAGATTCTGCAGAGACATACAGACATGTCTTGCTGCCTATGGATCCTTTTTGGGCCTAGGTGTCCAGGGCGATTTTGGAATTTCCGGTACATCCCCCGCCAGTGTCATAGGGCTCTGCGCGGCTCCCTTAGTTGTCGACATCATTCTATTCAAGAAGTCCTATGTTTCCTTCGGCAACGTCTCAAACACTAAACTTGCTCTTACAGCCTTTAAACTCGTAGGTTCCATACTAGATTGATAATGCAACAACTGAATTCTCAAAACACTAAGGGTTTTTCGGTGGATAACCATTGGTGATTTATAGGCCCTTTTGAATTAAAATTCGACTGTTGCCCCATTATTTGGCTTATTAATGCGATATTGGTGGAAAATCGTCCCAAATCTAGTTCTGACATCGTGTCTTAATTGCCAGTCGCCCGCTCCTCATTTCCTTAAATTGGATGTCCTGTCATGAACAGTGACACCAATGGTCACTTCCCAGCCTACCTATGTGGCACCGTAGCCCCCTATGCATGGGCACATCCCTTGTGGCAAACTGATCCAGCACACAACCTCCTTGTTGCACAGCTCCCCAACAGACTCTCTTATAGTCACGCGCTCTCTTTCAACTACTTGGAGCACTAAGACTATGCTCCCTACGGATAGTCAGGTGGTCACACCACCTGTGCGAGGCTTCAATTCACTTTCCATCCTAGTCTATGGGCACTCCTCAATTACCCTCACAATAGTCAGTGCCGCATGTTCTTCCTTATGTGGTACATTCCCTTGGTTACTTGGTCTGCTATGGTGTGGTTGCAACCATTGTAGTAGAGCCACAAATTCTTGGCTGAAATCTTATAATGCAATAGTATGGCTACCCATATCCTATCTTTTCATTATTACTTTCTCAGCACAACATGCTTGTGCAATTTTGATTTCCAGTTTGTTGATTTCTGCATCCATTAACATGCTTTTCTTCCTCATCAGTGCCCGATCTTCTTCGCATTTGTGAAGTTTAAGGTCCCCTTACTGAATGGCTTCCTGTAACTACATAATTTCGTCATTCGGGTCCTCACGTACTGTCCAACTATGGGAGCTAGTGTGGGGGGATTCCTTCCTTCCAAAACTATGGTCTTGGTTCTGCTCTTTAGCTTCGAGATCATTGGCGTGCTTAGGTTTTTGTACATGGCCCTATAGGCCCATCGAACCATTGATACGTGCAGGTCCCAACCATATTGTCGTGCCTAGTGAACTTTGTTCAGGATCCCGCACACCTTATGTAATTCTTGAGCATGGAACATTTGTGGTGTATGTCACCTTTCCTACTGCTGTTCCCTATTCCATTTTTCGATCCTGAGTTCGGGTTGTACATGTGCGCATGTTTGTACCCATCGAGATAGGTGGGCGCGCAAGCTGCTCCACCCTGGCTGACCAACTCTTGTTCGAGGCTAGGGACTTGCAAAATGTAGGTGTATCATCCTTCTACATGCATGCCAGTCCTCAAGCTTGCCTTGATGTGTACCCTACCATCGTGCGGGTGTTGCACATAGTGCCTATTTCAACGCATCGAACTGTTGTTGTTCCGGTACTGTGCTTTCAAATTTTCTCAAGACTTCCTCCAATGTTGTCAATCCATCTTATGTCAGCAATTCTCGTGCCTCTGTTGTCATGCAATGTAGTGATCTAATCATCATGTTTTAATTCAGCATTGTCACTTCATGCAACCGATAATGCCAACACTCTACTTCTTCATCTGAATATGAAGTGTAGGATCTTTCGCACTCCCACGAGATTCTCCCATTTGCAGTTGGATTCACCCAATCCTGGTCTCACACCGTTATCTTGTAAATACAATCTAGCTCATCGTCGCGTTCATCGTCGTTCACTGGTTCAGTGTAGCTCACTCCTTCGGCTGGGTCTAGCGGGACTGCTACACATAGTGACTTCTTCTCGAATATCATCTTCCGCTTCTTCTGGTTCATGACTTCATTCATATCAGTAGCCCAGTTTATTCCTAACAATGTAGGATATGGATTGATGTCATCAACAACCTCTATCACTTCAAAATCTGTCTGTGTGCTCGTGCCTTCAATATCAATTGTTACCCCTTGCAACCTCCCCATGGGAAAAACCTTCTGTTGGTTCACCATTCATAATTGAATAGGGGACCATTGTAACATAGGCCTGACCATGCGTTCCCATGTTTTCTTCTGTAAAACATTCACGTCCAAACCTAGATCTAGGATTACCTGATCTAATTCATACTCACCAATCTGCGTAGTCAATCTCATTTCCCTCCGGTGCGCAATGCAAGCTTCCCTAATTTCCAGACTACGCGCGGTTCTCCTAACTCCATGCACCTCGTGATCAGCTCTTGTAGTCCCTTAACTCCCTTGTTGTCATGCAGCAGTTTCATGCATGTCTCCAGAAAGGTATTAAGCATTGAAGGATCCATTCCTGGCTTTGGTTGATCCTTACTACCTAAAGTGGAGGCCTTTTTGAAGCTCTTCTTAGCTTCCATGAATGTCTCCTTTACGCGTTCTAAGTCAAACTCAGGTTCCTTTGCAGGAGCCTTACAAACCCATGTATTTTACTATAGTTGTTTCCCCTTATCCTCTCTCATGGTCACACCGCTTCTGAGCATCATGTTTACATTCAGGTCTTCTTTGCGTGGTTCATACCTCATCATTTCTATATTCTGGGTTGGAGGAGACTGGAATACCCGTTTTTCGCGCATTTGTGTGATCAACATAGGATAATATATTGTTTCATGATCAAAATGGTCACAATATGAATAGGATACCCTCATTGGGTTGGTGCAATTGCAGGCATAGTGCCCTGGTCCTTCGCAATTGTAACAAATTAACTGTCTGCAACCCCTTCCTGCTTTGATTCCTCCTCGTCCTCAACCTCGCCCCTAAAATCTAGCGCGCGCCATCCCTGTAGCTGGGTTGAGGGTTTGTGTTTCTATCTGCATCCTATAGGCTAGGGTCCAATCCATCATTCGCATGTAGCTGGGACAAGTGTGCTCTTCATGGCCTACTGACCTATAGAAATTACAAAACAACTGCTAGGGATTTTGTGTATACTTCTGCAACAAATGACAATCATTCATCATGTGTTTTCCTCCAATATGAAAGATTGTGCACCATAATGTGGGTGTTGCACTCGATCCTCCCTATGCCCCTAGTCTCAACGGCATTGGCCCTCCTCCTACCAAATAGTTTTTGAATGTTGGAAAATGATCCTTGTCATGACCCTGGCCTTTGCATCTTATGCACCATACCTCCTCGTGCGCCTCTAGCTGCGGTGCCCTATCCTACTTAAAACTTTGCATTTCTAGGCATAGATTCTATAGTTGCATGTGGATTTATCAAACTCCCAACCCAGGGTCTTATATCAGGGTCTCATGTAACCTCATGGCCATTTCCAATGCTTCAGCCTGGGTAGAAAGTTTTTGTTGTGATAGCGTCATCCTCAAGTGTGGTTTCAAAGATTGTGCAAACCATGCATGATGTTGTGCATCCGTTAGTGTCATATTGGCCTCATGGATCGTACTCTTCAGTCTTTGGTCCAGATCCCAAAGGGTCTCGCCTAGAAGCATCGCGATCTCTTTAAACCTGATGATTGACTGTGTCTTCAATTTCGGTCGGTTAAATTCTTTGTTCAGTGCATTCTGAATCTCTGTTATCCCTGCATTTGGGTGGTCGTTAGAGTGCTTGATATACCATGTCAGTGCGCGATCCTGAAGTGCACTCACTAATGTAGCCTTCTTAATATTTTCATCCATGACACCTTGCACTTCCCATACTACTCTTACCACGAACCAGAATTCGTCCAAATCTTCATTCCCTACCCTCTGAATATTGGTAGTTTGATCACGTTCACCATATTGAATTGTGGAGGTGGTGGAGGTGGAGTGGGTGGGGATGGTAACTGCAGAATATGTTGCCTTATCAAGCTGACCACGCTTCTCAGAGAGACCTTAGCGAGCTCTTCCTTACTCTCTCACGAAGGTGAAATTAAGGAACTGTTTCCTAATTCTTCGTTTCTTTTGTAGATCTTTCTGCTCTGCATTGTCCCAAACATTAATGTATTCTCATGACCCTCTTTTTACACAATAGCATCTTAATCCAAGTATTTAAAGACTCAATATACTTACCTCGTAGTCCTTTGAGAAAGAATGATTCTTCTTCGCTATAGCTCACAGTCGTGTCTACCACAAACTCAATGATAAATCCCCCTATTATCCACTCGAGCCAATGGTCCACAACTCGCACGATCTTATCTTCTGATGCCTCTAGTCTGCGCACTAGTTTGGGAGTCCACACTATTGTTTTTTCAAGCTTACACCTTCCCTAGCTATCGGCTAACCTCACGATCCACTCATACAGTTCAGAAGGAAAGGATGCAAAGAAAATATTGTGGATTTCCATATACACGTTGTGATCCAACCACTTTTCCTCATATACTTACGGAGTTATGTTTTCCTATGTAGCGAACTTGTGAATCTTCTTTTCCAACTACTTTTAAATTTCCTTCTTTGTTGGGTTCCAGTGGCACGACATCAAACATCCCTTAGGTAGATCTTGGTCCTGGCAATGGAACCATTTGTTGGCTTAGTGGGGCCTGACCTAGGTTTAGAAGTGATTTAGGCGAACAAATCTTGGTACTACTGGCCATTTTGACAACAGTTCGTAGAGCGCAGACTGAGGTCTCACCTGAAGTAGTATGGGAGGGTGCTAGAACTAGGTTATTACACCCTGGGGATGTCTGATATGTGGTGCCAGGGACGTGATCCAGCCTTAGTGGTTACTGGGCTACGTGCACCCGCAGGTGTGTCGCATCCTTTGTTACTGCCTTCGTGCAACTCTAACCGCAGTGCGACCCGTGTTGATTATCCAAGTCTTCCTTAATTAGGTTTTGTTCACTTAATTAATTAGAATATTTTCATACATAAAAATTTAGGCAAGTGTTTATCAAAGGCATGCATATAAATAAATAGATAACACTTAATGCATAATATTAAAAATATAGATCCATGACCAGATGCACAATATTATGAATCCAACTTATCTTGATTAATGATCTTTTCAAGTTTAGTTCAGGTAAAGACCCAACTCTATCCTACGCACTCAGCTACAGGGGTCTGCACACTCAGTTGTGGACTCTACTGGGTCTCTGTGCACTCAGCTACAGAGCCTCTTCCTACTACTACGACCCAATACACTTCAGATCCACTTATATTATCTAACCATGTCTTTGCATCTATCTACTTACTTATTATAAGAAGACTTGCTTTACACTTCAAGCCTTGCCCTATTTATACAATCCCATGGTTCGCGGACCATGGGTAGGCTGACTCAAATTTACATTATTTTACAATTCTTAGGGCAGACAACCCTATGACTCATCCTAGACTTTTGCTCTCCGCGCTCATACTTCACAGAGTATTTACATGACATTGACCAAAACTCGGTCTTTAAGCCCCAAAAACATGCTATGGGGGGATCCGTTGCCCAACAGAAAGTGTGGTCCACATTAGTGCTATCTAATGAATAACCATATGATGAGAGCATTCCCATATACTTTTAATGTGTGAAGCATTGTCCAATATACCCATAGGTATGTGGACAATGGTCTAATACACTTATATACATGGAATGGGATATCACCCCTGGAATGCAACGCTACCAAAAGAAGATAGCTCCTATGTTTAAATATTTTAGAACACGTCTCTAGCCTAGACCTCTCAATGTTTGTGTTAATGTTACAAGTGCTCCTTTGGTTTATTCAATAAATTCTAAATCTTATCTCTATTTAAGTTTTGGTTTTCAAGGCTCATCATGAATTTCACATGAATATCCTAAAATGCAAACTAACATGATAAAATGAAACTCTTAATTTCAATGAAAATATATATATGGGAGGGAAGAGAACAAAGAATATTCAACATTCAAGATGGAAGAAAGAATATTGTTAAGAAGTTCCCCTAATGCAATTGTTTCTAAGTACAATTTTCACTCACAAAACCCTAGATGCAATGTATAATGCATATGAGTTTTCTTTTCAATTATGATTAATCTTAAAATGAAAACTAAGATATCCACCTCATCACTGATAAAAACACTTTTAGAATGATGATTCAAACAAAAATTCCTTAAAGGAATCCAATGGTCAATCAATTAGTTTTGTAATGAGCTAATGATAAGAAGAAAGTAAAACCTAAACAAATTCTTATCAAAGGCACTCAAAACTAGAATAAAATAAGATGAAGACTCCTAAGAGGGCTAAACACACTGAAGGACATAAGGAGGACCAACTGGAATCAAGTCAATCAAAGAGAAAAGCATGAAAAGGAAATTTTTGCATGAAATAGGGGTCAAGAAAAGTGCAAAGAGGCTACTAGTGATCTACAATGCTCTGTCAGTAGACCCGGGGGTATGTTGAGCAGGGAAAAGAGATTTTCTGACACAAAAATTCAAATCAAACTCAATGAAAGGTATTCCTAGGGTCAATTGAAGATGAGTGAGACACTAGATGTCTATTCAAGAGGTGTAACAAAGGAAAAAGTGAAGGAACCCACTAAGGCAATGAATCATTCCCCAATATGGTTGCCGATTTGTTATACATAATCTATGATTGCAGACAAAAATATCTTCCCTAGACTTAGTGGCTTGGTCTAGAACAACATGAATCAAATACGATAAATTTTTCCTTAGAATAATTGGAGAATGGAAAGATTCTTACTTGTGATCCATCACAAACTCTTCTCTCCTCTTGGCTTTTCAGCTCCAACCCTAGCTTCAATCACTTTAATTAGGACTTGCACAAACAAACAACATAAGCTAAAGATATATTACATTTATGTAGCATTAACCAATCATTATATTCAATGGATCAACATAGAATTGAAACACATTTACATAAACATAAAATAACACATGTAGGAAAATAGTATACTCTTTGTATCAATATTAAAGGGAGAGAGTTTACAACCAAAAGTGAAATTTGTTCTTGTAGAGATCCTCCTAAGTTGACTTGTCCTTCCTTTCCATAATGTACACCTTAAAGCCACCCTAATGCATGGGAATAATAACTCTCTTATGATCAATGAAATAACATAAGGGTATCATTAGTCTCTAAAATATAATCTCTATCTCATGCATGTCAGTAAATATATAAGAGAGGATGTTAGTTTGAGAATTGTTATCCATTTACCAGCCTAGGCTTGAGATCTACTCTTGATGGGAGGATGATATCAAGGTATAAGAGGTGAAAACTCCAAGTTAGGCAAGATAGGATTCGAAGTCCTTATCCAAGGTAAATGGCTATAACAAATTCTAGAAGCTTATGGAAGAGGAAGCTTCGATATTCATTTTAATTTTCCTAAATTTTGACAATCAGCACACCCCTACCAAGGGAAAATCTAATTTGATCAGAGCAGGTGAAGAAGTGAGAAGCTTGTTGTTGAACATTCGTCCCTGATCCAAATGGATCCTAGAAAACTCTCCAAGTTTTCACGAACTCTCTAAAAATCATGCCAAAGATTAAAAGTCTTATAAATATCAAGCTACTAGAGGGAATCCTCAAACAGTTGCAATGGCGATCAGTGTGGATCAATGAGGGCCGTCAATCTAATGGCAGAGTGGTGGACCATGGTAATGCGCGCTAACCCAAACCAGAAAATGCAGGGATAATTCTAAGCAATGGAGGTAGTTTCTGATATGCGATTAGCAAGTCACTAATCGCATATCGCAGGGAAAACCTCTCAGCGAAGAGAAGCCCCAAGAACCCAGACCCAAAATAATTATAAAATGCAGAAAATATTGTTTCAGTTCCGTCGAAGCGGGATTCCACAAAATAGGTAGAATATCGGAGGGGCTTTGAGTGGTAAGCGGTTTTGACCGAATTTTGCTCGATGCCACACAACGATCACCACATGTCCTGAGGAAGAAAGAGAGAACCACTCACATTAGATGGGTAAACATCATGTTACTTAGTCGCTCGATATGAACGATGACTGTCAGATCTGGGGCCCCCAGATCAACGGCGGAGATACGTTCTAATGGATGACTAGATTTTACAAGGTTATGAATCAAGGTCACATAGTATTTGAAGTCCAATATGGATGGTGTGTTGGTAGAAGGTCGTGTTTCGTAGGCATTCTTGGAGTTAAAGGGAAAAATGGTTGTTTCAAATATGTCCATGAGAACTGACACTCGTCCATTATTAAATAGGTGGCCACCTCCCTATGAGGCATTATACAATGACTAATTATGTAGGACAAATGGATTCAAATGGATAGAGGCAGGGGAACTTAAAAGCCAGGAAGCATAAATAAATAGTTAGGAAAAAGATTGGCTTAAAAGCCATAAGCTGATAGAGAGAGAAGCAAGATATGAGAAGAGAGCAGTAGGCAGTAATCCGAAAGCAAAGAGAAGAAGCCGAGCTAACCTATAGAAGCAAAGGCAGCATCGAGCTAGAGTTAAGACAGAGATTGAGAGAGTTAGAGAGTTTGTGTACTCCAGAGAAGGCTTAAGAGGTTCAAGCACACTCCTCTGTAATGCCTATCATGTATGAGTCTCATATTGGGCTCATACTACTGTGACCAATAGAGGTCAAGAGTCAGTAAGGAGAGTCTGTGTACTCTAGAGACTTGGGGAATCCAAGTACAGTCTTACTGATTTGTATCTATTGCGTGAAACTCAAATTGAGCTCACTGTTGTAAAAACTCTACTTTGAAAACATAGTAGAGAGGCCACCACTAAAGGCTGGACCGGGAGACATAGCCCAGGAGTATTGGGCGAACTCCTTATTAAACTTGTTTTGTTTATATGTTTACCTATTATGTTTTCTTTAACTGCTTCATTGCTTGTGTATTCGCAATATTATCGATCCATTACATAAAATAACATAGTCACATCTATGCACTTGAGTTTGTAATACCTTATTAATTGTCTTGGACCAATATCATATCAAGTGGTATCAGAGCTCTAGGTTGCTAAGGTTAGACAAGCTTGTTCTGGATTCTTTTTTGTTGAATGCTAACTAGGACAAAGCTTAAATTAGGATAAGGAGAGTTGGTTGAAGCTAACCCAGAAATTGGAAGAGTCTATCCTAGGATGAAAATGGCAAAAGAAAGTCCCTTGGAATCAGACTCCCAGTTCATGGACAGTTTCATGACCATGAGAGCCATGGTAGAAGAAATGTATAGAGAATTTAAGAGAGGTAGAGGTGAAGAGTCATCAACCTCCAAACAAGATAATAGTTGCCCACTTAGAAGGCAAAGGAAAAGAAGAGAATCCCTCTCCACCATCTCCCCCATCATCACCTTCATCATCATCTTCTTCACATAAAGAAAGCCCTCAAAAGAAAAAGATGAAACCTTCTTTGATTAAATTAGATGTGAAGTTTGATTTGCCAGTTTATGATGGAGAATTGAATGTAGAAAAGCTAGATAACTGGATTAGATAGATTGATGTCTATTGCAGAGTGCAGAACATCAATTCAGATAGGAGAAAGATTCAGCTGGCTAGCCTACGCCTTGGAGGCACTACCCTCGTATGGTGGGAAGGCAGGACACAAGCTGATTTGAAGAAGCATGGTAAAATACTTTCTACCTAGAATGAATTTGTTTCTGCCATTAAAAAACAATTCTATCCACTAGCCTATATGTAGCAAGCTACGATGAGTTGGCAAACTCTTCACCAATTAAAAGGGCAAAGTGTACAAAGCTACACCCAAGAATCTAGAAAAAGAGCTTTGATTCTAGGAATTTCTTTATACTCACTTGAAACTCTGCTAATGTATATAGGTGGTCTACATAGATATTTAGAGAACACCATTCTCATGTTTAATCCTACTAGCATAGATGAAGTATCTGTTCAGGCTACACAACTAGAGGCTAGAGGCAAGAATGTGAACCCAGAAGTTGGAGGTTCATCAAAACCCACTGCAAGCAAGAACAAGGAAAAGAGAAAGAAAAAACGGAAAGAGAGGAAGACAAATGTTGTACAAAGACCAAACCTTTGTGCATTCACTGCAAGAAGGATGGACATGATCATGAAAATTGTTGGATTTTGCATCTGGAGCTGAAACCCAAGAAGTACGATGGAAAAAAGAAGAAGATTCTTGCAAATATTCAGAAGGATTTGGGGTTAGACTCAGGGGATGAAACAACAATCACAACCACAGGTATAAAAGGTTGTTCGCTTTCGAGAATACAGAAATCAAGAAGCAAGTACAAGAGCTACTCAAGAAAGGGTTCATAAGACCTAGCACATCACCATGCGGATCTCCAATTGCCTTGGTGAGAAAGAAAGATGGCTCATGGAGAATGTGCATTGATTACGGAGCACTAAATAAGATAACGATAAAAAAGCATTATCCCCTTCCTCACATAGATGATCTATTAGATCAGTTGAAAGAAGTTGTTTACTTTTCCAAGTTGGACTTGCATAGTGGCTTCCATCAGGTCAAAGATGTAGAGCAAGATGCATGGAAGACTTCTTTCAAAACAAATCATGGATTGCATGAGTGGTTAGTTATGCCTTTCAGCTTAACTAATGCTCCTGCTACTTTCATGAGAGTAATGAGTGATGTACTCAGGCCTTTTATTTATGATTTTTTCATTGTATATCTAGAGGACATTCTTACATTTAGTAAAACATGGGAATAACATTTGAAGCATGTAAGGTAGACTCTAGATGTTTTGAAAAGAGAAATTTTTTATGTTAAGCTATCAAAATGTGAATTTGGAAAAAAATCTTTGAATAATTTAGGTCATATTTTAGGGGGTGGTGAATTGAAGATAGATCCCTCTAAGCTTGTAGTCATTGTAAACTAGCCTAAACCCAAATCTGCTACAGAAGTTAGAAGCTTCCTAGGAGCAGCACAGTATTGGAGAAAGTTTATTGCTAACTTTTCCTTGATTGCAGCTCCCTTACATGCTTTAACATGATTGAACAAGGTGTTTTAATGGGGAGGCAAACAGCAGAAAGCCTTCGGCACCTTAAAAGAAAAGATTAGTACAACACCAGTACTAGCACTACCCGATCTTCAAAGACCCTTTGAGATTGAAATGGATGCCAGTGACTATGCCATGGGAGCAGTGTTGATGCAGCATGGTAAAACCATATGTTATCATTTTGAGACATTTAATTATTTAGTAGTTAATTATCCTGCATATGATAAAGAATTGTATGCATTAGTACAGAGTGTGAAAAAGTGGAAACATTATCTAATGGGCAAAGAGACAGTTATACATACTGATCATCAACCACTTCAATATTTACACTCACAAACTAAGTTGCAGCAATCAAAACACTATAGGTGGATGGGTTTTCTACAACAGTTTCATCTTTTCATCAGATATAAAAAGGGCATACACAACAAAGTTGTAGATATGTTGTCCAAACCAATCATAAATGCATCTACTATACTTAAGCATAACTCAGTATTGCATGAAAGCTACATTTAACAATATGCTCAAGATATAGATTTTAAAGATGTATATGCAACTTGAAGTCATGGCAAACAAGTAGAAGAATTGGATTATCATGTTAAGGACCAACTCTTGTATCATTTGGGAAAGTTATGCATTCCTCAAACTTAAAGAGTAAAGATAATTCGAGATGCACACACTTCTCTAATATTAGGTCACTTTGGTGTAAGTAAAATAGCTGCACAACTGCAAAGATTTTGTTATTGGCCCAAAATGAATGAAATAGTTTCTAGATATGTAAGAGGGTGTACCATGTGGGTTAAAACCAAGCCCAACAATAGAAAACTAGTCTTTTACACTCCACTACCAGTTCCTTCTCATCCTTGGGAAAGTGTTTCCATGGACTTTGTTGGGGGACTACCTAAATCTAGAAAAGGTCATGACTATTTATATGTTATTATGGATAGGTTCAGCAAAATGTGTATTTTAATACCTTGTAACAAATAGATTATAGCTGAACAAATAGAAAAGTTGTTCTTTCAACATGTATGAGTTCATTTTGGATTACCCACTTCCAATATATCTTATTGAGATTCCCAATTTGTTGGGAAATTTTGGTCTAGCCTATGGAAATTGATGGACACCAGATTGAAGAAGAGCACAGTCTTTCATCCACAAACAGATGGCCAAACAGAGGTGGTCAAGAGGGCAGTGATCCAGTTGCTCAGATGCTATTGCAGCAAGCACCCCAAGCTTTGGGATGAACATTTGTGTTATGTGCAACATGCTTATGACCGGGCTAAACATTCTTATACACAGAGATCTCCTCTTGAGACCTGTTTTGGTTTCATACCAAGGTCTCCCTTGGATTTTGTCTTTGGTAAAGACATACCAATTGATGGAGACAGTGATGTGGATAAGGCAACCAAGTTCATTGAATAAATCTAGAGATTCACCAGGCAGTACAGGAATAGCTGGAAAAGAGCCAAGCCAATTACAAGGCAAGGCATGATAAGCATCGGACTGAGCATAGTTTCCAAGTTGGTGATCAAGTCTAGATGTATATCAACAAAGAAAGAATGCAATATGAAGGTAATAAATTGAAGCCAATAAGGTATGGACCTTTCAAGATACTTGAGAAAATTGGTGAGAATGTTTTTCGCCTTGATTTGCTAGCTTACATGCACATATATCCGGTATTTAATGCAGAAATCTTGAGACTATTTGAAACTTCATTGATTGAAGATGTCGAAGAGCAGACTCAATTGCCTTATATTGATGATCTGTTGCCTGGATATTTCAATGAATTGCAAGAAGATAGTTCTGGACAAGAAGCTGAGAACTACGCGTAGAGGGGATGTTGAGTACCTCAGGATTGGACTCAAAGGTTCAAAACCAAGCAGTGCAAGATGGATAGAAATTGGGCAAGTGAGGAATCTATATCCTCACCTAATTGGTTCTTAAAAACCAACTTTTGGTGGTCCAAAATATTTTTCAGTGGGAAGGCGTGATCCAAATGGATCCTAGAACACTCTCCAAGTTTTCATGAACTCTCTAAAAATCATGCCAAATATTTAAAGTCTTATAAATATCAAGCTATGGGAGGGAATCCTCAAATAGTTGCAATGGTGATCAGTGCGAATCAATGAGGGCCATCGATCTAGCATGCAGAGCAGTAGACCATGGTAACGCGCGTTGACCCCAACCAACAAATGCAAGGATAATTCTATGCAATAGTGGTAGTTTCCGATATGCGATTAGCGAAGAGAAGCCCCGAGCACTCAGACCCAAAATAATTATAAAATGTGTAAAATATTGTTTTAGTTCCACAAAACTGATAGAATATCATAGGGGCTTTGAGTAGTAAGCAATTTCGACCGAGTTTTTCCTGATGCCATACAATGATCGCCACGTGTCCTAGGGAAGAGAGAGAGAACCGCTCACATTGGACAAGTAAACATCATGTTACTTAGCCACCCGATATGAACAATGACCGTCAAATTTGGGGCCCCTAGATCAATGGTGGAGACACATTCTAATGGATGATCGAATTTGAAAAGGTTACGAAGTGAGGTCACATAGGATTTGAAGTCTGATATGGATGATGCGTTAGCATAAGGTCGTGTTTCACAGGCATTCTTGGAGTTAATGGAAAAAACAATCGTTTCAAATATGTCCAAGAGAACTAACACTCATTCGTTATGAAATAGGTGGCCACCTCCTTATGAGGCATTATATAGTGACTGATTACACATGATAGAGGGATTCAAATGGACAGAGGCAAGGGAACCGAAAAGTTGAGAAGCAGAAACAAACAATCAAGAAGCAGATTGGCTTAAAGCCACAAGTTGACAAAGAGAGAAGCAAGCTAAGAGACGAGAGTAGTAGACAGTAAGCCGAAAGCAGGGAGAAGAATCCTAGCTGACTTACAAAAGCAAAGGCAACATCAAACTAGAGTTATGACAGAGACAGAGAGATTCAGAGAGTCTGTGTACTCCAGAGAAGGCTTGAGAGGTTCAAGCACACTCCTCTGTAATGCCTGTCATGTATGAGTCTTAGATCGGGCTCATACTACTGCAACCAATAGAGGTCAAGAGTCAGTAAGGAGAGAGTGTGTACTCCAGAGACTTGGCGAATCCAAGTACAGTCTTACTGATTTGTATCTGTTGAGTGAGACTCAAATTGAGATCACTGTTGTAAAAACTCTACTTTGAAAACATAATAGAGAGGCCACCACTGAAGGCTGGACTGAGAGACGTAGCCCAGAAGTATTGGGAGAACTCCTTATTAAAATTGTTGTGTTTATATGTTTGCCTATTATGTTTTCTTTAACTGCTTCATTACCTGTGTATTTCATAATCTTATCGATTTGTTGCATAAAATAACATAGGCACATCCATGAACATGAGTCTGTAATACCTTATTAATTGTCTCGGATCAATATCAGCTCAGTCCCTAAAGTGCTAAGGTGTGTTTGGCCTTAAAAACACTAAAATGAAGTAGTCAATGTCTAAAACTCAGGGATTTCAGAGAGTCATGCTTAGGGATTTGTGTAGGGATTATGACAAGGTGTTCATGGATGTTGATTGATCCAGTTTGTAGTCCTATTGACGAGATGTGAGAAAATGGCCTATAACAAGAAAAAATGAAGAAAGAGGAAAATAAAAGAAAACAAATTGGAGAGACAAAATTCTAGAATTCTCTTTTGGAAAAGAAGGGGAAAAGGAGAGAGAACACTATAACAAGGGGAGAACAAGGGAATAAGTGAGGAACAAGCAAGGAAAGTAAGCAATGAATGAAGAATTCATGTGACAATTAAGAGACTATTTGGACAGCAATAAGAAAGGGCATAAAATAGTTGAGGATTTGTAGGTAACAATGTGCACATTGATTATCTTGCTAGGATTTGAATGCATGGTTCATGCATTTCTTATCTGCTCATTGTTTTCATTGGCATGGGATTTCCCAGATTGGCAATCATGTAAAACCTTTCCTTATTCCACTTCCTAGATAGTTGTGATGTATTTAGTTCCCTATTTTGTTGAGCCTTGGATTTCTAGTAGATTTTCGATCTTAGTCGAGGTGGTCTCAGGAATATCCCAACGATTGAGGGTGGAGATGGTTTTCTCTAGGAAGCTCTTGATAGGTGGGCAGAGATAGGAAATTCCTTTGGGTATGGTGAACAAATTCTAGGGCATCCAAGCTTGTATTCGTTTCAGTGATTTTTGGACCCGGTATTGGGTGAAATCACTATAGTAAGCGACCGGAGGTGGTTTCCTCTAGATTCCCTGTATGGTTTTGATTTTTGCTTATCCCATATGATCCCATATTCATGCTTGTAATATGGTATGGAGGTGATTAGGCTGGAAGAATGACTTGGTTCAGCCCAATCTATAGTCAGGTGGTACATGGAAGTCCTTGACTTGGTTGGTACTATGCATATGTTATTATGTGTTATTATTTAATGAGATCAATGAGTATGAGTGTTATAGACATATTTGGGCACTACAACCCAAATCACATATGTTGATAAACCAAGGGATATTTACCCCCTAAAAATGTTATTTCATACCCTAAAGAATCATGATCAATTGATTACATCATTTCCCAGAAGTTCCACCTGAAAAACCACTCAGAACTGGCCAAAACTAGACCATACAAACTGCTCCATGGTTAAGGTGTGATGCGTACTAGCTGCTCCACTAGCCAGGTGTGATGCATACTAAGAGAGTCTTCTATGGGGTGCGATGAGTGAGAGTAGACAAATGGAAAAGACAGTTTGCTAAGTGGAAACCTAGAGAATCTTCTAGAAACTTCTCAAATGACACTTGCCTCTCTAAATTCACCCAGGGATGAATAAGAGATCAATGAAATCTCCAAGTGGAACCGAGAACTATCAGTGGAATGACACTAATCAAAAACCCAGAAGCTGACTTGCCCCTCTGCAAATATCTATAAATGGATCCCTCATCTGAGAGATCTGGAGGCTGGAATTTTGTAATTTGTAAGGAAGTGTTGTTGCTTTCTCTTTGAGAAGAGACATTGTATTGTTGGATGATCTTGCTTTTCATGAGGAGAAGAGGGCTTTGATACTTGGAGGATGATGCTAGATCAAATAACTGGGTTGTAATCCCCTCTTATATTTCTACTAGCAATAAAGTTCTTTGAGTTTTCCTCCATATAATCATGTATTTGCGAATATTGTTATTTGTGGATGCAATTGTATGGTTAATGCATTTCTGATTCTGCATTGTTTATGATATCATAGATCGAGATGCTTTGATGGTATTTTTTTGCTTTTCTTGTATAGATATTCTCTAAAGTGGACAAGTAGGAGAGGAGTGGCAAGCTCTATCAAGGGAGAGAGGAAACAAGCAAGGAATCAAGTGGAAGATATAGGTTGGTCTTCTTTTCTTCTCTCTTATCTATCATACATAAAGGAAATCTTGAAGTGCTTTGAATTGTTTGTTTCTAAGATAGCTACCCATCTTAGTGGGACTCGTAGATCAAAAAGACACTAGTTTTACCGAAAACAAAATGGTGACTCCACTGGGGAGTGAATAGTTTTTTGTTTGTTATTGTTGTTTTCTTTATAAACTACAGATAGAGCCTGAAGTTAAACCAACTAGCCTTCAAATTTCTCTTGCTATGAAAGTGCAAAGTAGATCAACGCTGCTTCAGTCAATCTCCGAGTTGGTTTATGAACTAAACATTTGACTTGCAAACATCCCAAGTGCCCTTGTGGTAGCTCAAAAACCTCCTAAGATCATACCCCTGTACTTTGTTTTTACTGTCTATCATAGCTCAACCTAAATCACTGAACTTAACTACAAATTTTGAGCAAAAACCAAACTCAGTTTCATTCCCTAGTCCATCCCACTATCTCTAACTGGCATCCTATATGCATCTCACCTCTCTTGTGTTGCAGGTGAGATGCATCCTTGTTTCCCTTAAGGACAGGTGCGATGATTGAATGATATTGTTTTCCTCTTTAAAATTTGGTTTTTCTCCTTGTTTTTAGCTATATTCAGTAGTTTTACTACTTATGATCAGTATATCATTGTTGAAGCCTTCTTCCTTTACATTATTCAGCCTCCATTGATAATGATTTATGAATGTTTTTTATGTATTTTTCATCATTTTACAGTCCTCCTTTGTCAATAGTAGTTTAATCAAACTGTCGGTTTTTTATTCAAAAGTGTCATAACTGTCCTTTTGGGTCAAGAAGAATAGTGTCGTAAAGTCTTCCTCTTTAATATAGTTGATTGTACTTTTGTCATTGCATTTGATTTGAATTGTCAATATTTGAAGTTTCGAAAGCAATTTCCCATTCAAAATCTAAAGTGTAGTTTTAGTCTTCCTTTCAATTTGAAAAGAGATTGTTAAAGTGTCGCTTGGAAGAAAATAGTTCAAATCTGTACTTAGTTTCCTTTTTGGCATTCTCACATTAAGGAAACGGAAAAACAAATAAATGTATGTACATTTGCATTTAGACTGCATCTGGAAAATGATTTAGGAAAAGTGTATTTAGTGTGTGCTCTTTACTCTCTGTTGAAAGAATCGTACTCTTCATTCCTTAGTAGCTAGGATTTTCATTACTAAAATAAAACAAACAACGGTTTATCATTTTAGATTGCATATTTAGGAATTTTACATCTACATCATGCGGTGAACCTTGAAAGACAAAATTCTAAAAAAAGATTAACTCTAAAATAAACCTCAATGAACATAAAAATGCTTTGGAACCTAATGCAACACATCTAGAGGTCTAGGCTAGAGACATATTCTAGTGTCGTAAAATGTAGTAATTATTGTTTTCATCAAAGGTTGGGTGATTCTTCCTCTTTGATATGACAAGTGCTAGTACGGACTTGTGCTCCCCGTATCGTCGAGTATATATTGGGAGACCACAATAGGATGATACCCTTTATCCTTAGGAAGTCATGTTTGCCGCCCTATCGATCACAATGCACTGAACACAGCATTCGGGAAGATTGACTGCCGTACATAAAGTCCTTGGTAATTTCTCTTTAATTTACCACCAAGGTATATATTTCAGTTTTGCGATTGGTTTGGTAATCCCTCTGTCTAGATTTTCAGAGTAGTCACTTTCGTTCCTTTTCGACTCCTTAAAAGAAAAGGTCCATCTAAGCACTTGTCACTTCAGGCTCTTTAAAAATTGAAGGTGAATAGAGTCACCTTTAGCTTTTTCTCGACTCTTAAAAATTGAAAAAGAAAAGTTGTGTAAAAGTGTCATAAAATTTATTAAATTCGAAATATCTTTTTCCCATTAATTTTTGAGTTGATCGAGTAATCCGCAATCGTGGAAGAAATTCAATCGAAACCCCGTCATTCATGCAGACTAGTGAGTCAACTATCTTTGACTCTGAAAACAAAACCATTCCAGGCAAAATTGTCTCGTTTAACTGAGTTGAATTCTCCTGGTTTATTTGAAACTTGTGTTTCAGCATCATCAGAGACTCTAGTTACTCCAATTATTTCCAGTACATCTGCCTTTTGAGAAGAAGTTCTACAATTACAAGAGGACATTAGAACTGATCCTAGTGTAATGGTAAACACTTCTATCCTTGAACCGGCTCCATCTAGGGCTAATCCAGCAACTGAAGTTCACTTACCTGAACATCTAGAATTTGAATTCGAGAATTCGAAAGGTGTCATCCCTCTGGTGTCTATTACTGCAGAAGCTATACTTTCATCGGCTCTAGAAATATTTTACGGACCTGATGGTCTACCTCTTCCACCTGGACTAATTGCTATAGAAGAAATTGTAGAGGATCTTCCATCCAGTACCCCATTGTATTTTGGAATTGGGATCCACCTATATCCTTCTACTATAGAAGTTAGTTCTTTTAATCACCTTTCATTGCAAGTTCCTATCGAATCACTAGGAAATATTTTGGATAGACTAAATATGTTTGAACAACCATCAACATCTAGGACTGTGTCATCTGATATAGCAATAGCGGAGCCTCCTGCTACTACTCTGACAATGTTTGCTAGTATACCATCTGTCCCAACTTGTTATCAAATGCTATATGGAGTCCACCCAGGGACTGTTTCGACAGCATGGTCTGTTCCTATTTGTTCATCCGGAATCTTATCTAGAATTTCTTATGTTGAAACTCAAAAAATTGGTCTTTCACATTAGTATCAATTTGGGCAGTCCAGTCTCCAAAGACCAATTTATCCTTTGAGCACTGGATTGCCACCATATGGGGGGCAGTATGCTTTTTCATTGTTCCCTCCTGGAGAACAACCATATGAGAGTTCACAATAAAATTCAAGTCAAACTAGAATTACATCCAGCAGTTGGGTACCAATACTGCCCCAACAGCCAAGAGTTGTATATTCAATGCAACCAACTCGACTTGTGTTGAATATTCCCACTACACTTGCTATTGTGACTGTGTCACAAGTACAAGCATTGCCTATTATATGTCAACCTCAAATCTCTCTGGTTGCAATACAACATTCCCTTGTCTCTATGGCTCAATCACAACCTCAGGTTAGTGTTACCTTAACTGGAATGGCTAAGGCTCAAACGGGTACTATCACCCCACATCTTGGTCAAACATCCAATATTGGACAACAGCAAATGGTCCAACAACCATGGCTGGTACAATATCAACAATCGCAATTCCAGCAAGCTTACCAAGGACCTGAGCAACAAGGCTTCGTAGGTAGTGGACAACTGATTTTCAAAATGGTTATCAACAACCATATTATAATGGTTATGCCCATCAACCTTATTAAAGTTATCAACATTAGATACATTATGCTAGTATGCAAAGACCTACTGCTGAGGTGAACCCATCTTATCTTGGGTATGCTTAACCAAACCTGAATGAACAGTTGCCATTTGTAGCAACTCTAGAATTACCAGATCTGAACCAGTTGACGAATGATCCAATTACTTACACCCCTTGGTGGCTAGAGATTCCTCATAAACTTCCCTCTGATATTCCTAAATTCAATGGAAATCCAGGTGAATATCCGTCGAATCACGTAATGACTTTTCATTTGTGGTGTTCATCTAACACCCTAAATGATGATTCAATTAGGATTTACCTTTTTCGGTGAATGCTAACTGGTCCATCAACAAAATGGTATATTGAATTGCCTAGAGCTTCATTTGATAACTTCATCACCCTTGCCACTACTTTTCTAACCCACTTTCAGTTACCCATAAGGTACGAAATGGGAACAGAATTCCTTACCAACTTTAAACAAAAAACAGCCACTCATATCTAATCATATTCATGAGTGGCAATGTCGTTGTCGAATGGTAAAAATGTATGTTCCTTATTAGCTCCTAGCCGAGTAGTTTCCTAAGTCATTATTGCCTTCTATTACTAAAGATGTGGCAAAGGGAGGAGTTGTCACTGAAGAGAAATTTATTGCTCGTACACAATATTTAGACTTGATCTATACTCAGTTCGGCATGCTCTATGATAAAATTCCTGACGCTCCTAGACCAGAATTTTCCATTCCACCCCCTCCTAAATCAAATAAGGACTCTCATGCTAGTGATGGCTTGATTGGTACCTCAAGTACACAAACCGAAAAGGCTTCATCAGGTAAGGCCCTTATGGTTTCCAGTCAAAAACAAAATGACAAACTTCTTGCCTCGGAGGTTAATGTTGTGTCATCTGACAAGGGAAAAGAACCAAAGCAACCAGGGGGCAAGAAGAAAGGGAAAAAAAAGAAGAAAGAGGATGATTCAACTCCTAAAAAATCTTCTAAGAACCCTGCTGGGAAACAAAAACCTCGTTATCCATGTTTAATTGTGATGATGAGCATTTCATGAAAAATTGTCCACATTGAGCTAAGGTTGTGAAATTTTTAAAGACTTCAACTACCTCAGCGTTGTTGACTGATCCCTTTCCAAACCTAGAAACTAATCTGGTTGCTATTGATCATGCTTCCCCATCTCAAGTTCTTATGTTATCCATCGCGAAACAACAAAATGATGCTTTGATATCAACAAGGAATAAAGATTATGGAAATCCACAGGCATCGAACAACAAGGCTACAGATCAACCCGGTAGTTCGACAATAACTTCACCAGAAGTTGTTTTACCCATCGTTCCTGATTTAACTATAAAGTTGCCAACGGGAGTAGTACATAAATGAACATTTAATCCTCGTTCCTGAGAAGTACAGAATGACAATATAGTGGAGGATCTGGTTCAATCGCCATCTGTTATGTCGACACTTGAAGTACTATAGAATTACCCCTCCCAAAAGTAGGCTTTGTTATCACCAATAGGTGGTATTGACCCAACGGATTCTAATCTTGTGGCCTTTAATCATAAAGGATACAAACCTCAGTTACTAGCCCAACTCACTTTCCTTATACAGGTAAAAGCCCTCAATAAAACTGTTCATCAAAGAATAATTGATGAGGGAGCATCTACCTGTATTATGTCAATGAGTTGCTAGAAACAATTAGGTTCACCACCCTTGTCATGATCATCAATGACATTAAAAGAATTAGATGGAAGAACATACATGCCGTATGGGATATTGAGTAACTTGCAAGTTGAACTGGGGGCAAGATAGTAAAAATTGAAGTCAAGGTCATTGATAGAAACCTTGACTATGATATCTTACTGGGAAGGCCCTGGATTTATGCCATGGCTACCATTGTGTCTACATATTTTAGAAATATTACATTTCCCTTCCAAGCTGGAATTACAATCGTTGACCAACTAACCTTTTTCCCCAACAGTTCACAAGCTACTGGAAGCATTCCATTGATCGATGGAAGTTCTCAATCACTTCAAAATGTTGGAGTAGGTCTCCTAAAAGACCCTTCCTTAATCGGTAATTTTTCCCTCCTACCTCCAAGTAATCTGGCGGAAGTGGCCACAATGGAAACCTGTCATATGATATCTTCTACATCAACAAAGATTAAGAAGAACTCTGACCATTTTGATACTATGGGTTACCGAGGACGGTTCTTATCTTGTATCAACCTCGTTACAAAATGAAACAAGGGTTATGAGGATAGTTCTTTTACTGTGTCAACCTCATTAAAAAATGAAACAAATCCCTTTCCAAATCGAGTCTTTGATTACGATCTCATAAAATCCAAGTCAAGCCTATCAAAGATCCCGAAGGTAAACCTTCATTCCAACCACCGCGTTGAATGCAATGAAGCTTGGGGGGCATGCACCTCGATTTGTGTCATTATGTTGGGGGCATGTGAACTTATAACAAGCATAGTTTTTCGTTTTAAGCTTGTGTGAACATGAAACCAAAGACGAGCAATGTTTCAGCAAGGTTCAAGCTCGTTAAAAAATGAACCCGCCACTGAGCATAGTTTCCTCCAATTCAAGCTCATTAAAAAATGAATCCACCTTCAGTAAACAACCTCTGTTATTGCCATGCTATCATCCTTTTAAGCCTTGTTTGTGGTTCTTCCATCACCTCCATTCTTTTGGCTGATCATACGCTTCCACTTGATTGTTTACCCTTTTGAGAAACAACTGCGATGAGTGGTTCTGTTAGCCACCCTCTTCACACTGCCATGTTCTGAGAAGTTCCAAGATTACCCGGAACTCATTTGCTACCCTAAACGCCACTCGTTCCTCAAAAAATGAGTCTATTTTAAACTCTTTTTGGACTCACTAAAGATGAAAAGATTGTCGAGCAATTGGCCTCTCCAGCTCACTAAAGTGATTAGAAGTGCCATCCCTCATGTATATCTTAATCTTTTTGGACTTGAGATATTATCCCACAAAAAAGCTCAAGCACTTGTCTTTTTTGGCTCACTAAAGTGATCGAGAAAGTCATCCCTTTCATATTATTTTATACCTTTTCATACTTAAGGGATTATACTACAAAAAAGGACTGCTGGAGTTTCCTTTTCGTCCCTTTTCAAACTCTCTAAACATGAAAAGGACTGAGTTATACTTGTCGTTAAACTCGTTAAAACAATAGCAGCAAACTTGTCCATCTGGACAAGAGTGAGTCTCACTGTCACTAGGCTCGCTAAAACATAGCGACAGGTTTTCCCGAAGGGAAAATTATAGAACAAGCATATGTTATCCTCCTCAAGCTTAACAAAAATAAAGAGGTACTAGTCAGCAATGACTGGGGAAAAGGAAAAAACTTGAAGAACTTCATTGGTAGCAGGTCGCTCTTGAACATGACACTTTCACTCCATCACCATGATTGAGTTGGGTTGGGTTATTCTGTTCACTAGTCACATCACCATTGGTCCTCTGTACAATCCATTTTTGGGGTTAATGCTACCAATCCATCTCAGTGTTACTGATATGTTCAAGAGAAGTAATTCAGAGAATTCACTACCCAGCTAATGCCTCATCCACTGCAATAACTTCACCCTCCATTTTTCATGACCACCATTCTTGAGCCTTGTATCATCAGATTGTTTTCACCTCCAAAATATTGTTTTCTTTGTTTCATTTCATAGATGTGGGATTCATTAAGGCCCTCCTATGATGAGTCACTTCTTGTCAACATCATCACAATATCCAAAAAGTTGACTTAAAAACAACCCTTTTAGTACTTTGAAGCTTGCATGCCTTAATGGCAAGTTTCTCACTTCCAGCGACAGGTTTACATCAATGCCCTTCGACCGAAAGATTTTTCATGGTGTTCAACATCAACTCATATATTCACACCACGTGAATTTTACTATAGTACCTTGAGGGTCATTATCATTATCGAGGATTCCTCTCATGCCTGTTAATAGATTACATCATATGTTGGTAATCAGGGGATGTCTTTTCATGTTCGACTCCAGAACATCTTTTCACATGAATCGACTTGTACATTGGGTGAAGATTGAACAAGTTTGAAGACCTCGGATCTAGTTTCATCCATCCAGGGTACAATATATTTAGGAAAATAAAGACATCAAATGTATACAGAAGCTACATAGATGATCATCCATGCTAATGGATGATGACTCTACAAGAATCACCAGTCTGCAACGACAGATGATTATCTGTCCTATGTACATGAAAATGAATTTATAAAGGTGAGCATGGGAATGCCCGCCTTATATAGATCATGAAAGTAATATGAAAATGATGTATTGTATTGTATTTTATACAGGTCACCTTCCAATTTGAATGCCTTGGATCCTCATGATAAAGCATTTCACTCGGCATCATAAGATTTACGACCTCATGCTTTAGGGGGAAACTATTATAGACATATTTGGGCACTGCAACTCCAATCACATATGTCAATTAACCAAGGGCTCTTTAACCCCTAAAAGTGTTGTTTCATACCCTAAAGAATCATGGTCAACCGATTACATCATTTCCCAGAACTTCCACCTAAAAAACCACTCAGAACTAGCCAAAACTGGACCATACAAACTGCTCCATGGTCAAGGTGCAATGCATACTGGCTGCTCCACTAGCCAGGTGTGATGAATACCAAAATTTCCTTTTGTGGGGTGTGATGAGTGAGAGTAGACAAATGGAAAAGACAATTTACTAAGTGGAAACCCAGAGAATCTTCTAGAAACGTCTCAAATGACACTTGCCTCTTTGAATTCGCCCAAGGATGAGTAAGAGATCAATGAAATATCCAAGTGGAACCAAGAACTATCAGTGGAATGAAACTAATCAAAAACTCAGAAGCTGACTCACCCCTCTGCAAATATCTATAAATGGATCCCTCATCTGAGAGATATGGAGGCTAGACTTTTGTAATTTGTAAGGAATTGTTGTTGGGTTCTCTTTGAGAAGAGACATTGTATTGTTGGGTGATATTGCTTTTCATGAGATGAAGAGGGCTTTGATGTTGGGAGGATGATACTGGATCAGATAGCTAGGTTGTAATCATCTCTTCTATTTCTACTGTCAATAAAGTTCTTTGAGTTTTCCTCCATATAATCGTGTATTTGTGAATACTATTATTTGTGGATACATTTGTATGGTTAATGGATTTCTGATTCTGCATTGTTTATGATATCATAGATCGAGATGCTTTGATGGTATTTTGTTGTTTTTCCTCTACAGATATTCTATAAAGTGGAACAAGTAGGAGAGGAGTGGCAAGCTCTATCAAGGGAGAGAGGAACAAGCAATGAGCCAAGCGGAAGATACAGGTTGGTCTTCTTTGCTTCTCTCTTATCTATCATACATAACAGAAATCTTGAAGTGCTTTGAATTGTTTGTTTCTAGGATAGATACCCATCTTAGTGGGACTAGCAGATCGAAAAGACACTAGTTTTCCCAGAAACAACAATTTTTGGTGTATTGTGTGATTATATGACTGGTTTGTCATGGCTTCATATTTGGTTAAATTTTGGTTACATGCATGATATATTCCTTATAATATGATGAGCTCCCATTATTGATCTTTCTCATGGTTTGACAAGATATTGAATATCTTATATGAATGCATTACTTAACTTGTGTTTATTATAGCTAGTATGAGAGGGAAGTAAGCCTTCATCATGAACCTCTAATGAAACTAATGAAAAAATAAAAAAAAATGCATTCATAACCTATAGGTACTATTTTTAGAAATTCTTTTTCTAAATAATTAACATGCGCTTGGAAAGATTGAATGAGAACAGAGATTAGAAATAGGAAGAGAAGACTTAGGAACCTTGTAGATAAAGTTCTGGATAGTTCTAGGTACTTGGCTGGAAGGCTAGCCCTAAAAATTTGGGAATAAGTGAGTGGAAACAAGCACAAAAAGAGTAACTCCTGGCCATAGCTATATGAAGGATGCGTTATGCATGCAGCTGGTGTTAAAGTTTCAGATTGTTTTATGATGTATCACTTTCTTTAGCCTGTTTCAATACTTCAATTAGAAATATTTCCAACAATAATCAGTATTTATAATCATCAACAGTAATTGAAGATAAAATAATAAATGCAATGATAAAGGATACAATGAACACATCAACAAGAGACACTAGGTTTGGTCAAAGAGCAGGTAAAAACCCCAGAAGGGGGAAAACCATTTGAAATTATTCTTTTATTAGATTGTCATAAATTGTTCAATAGACAATATAATTATCCCAATACAATATCATCCAACAAAAACACCCAATAAAATTCATAAATATTTTTCCATCATCAAAATATATCAGAGACAAATTTTCTTGTTTGTGGTCAACTGCGGTCAACTTCAGATAATGGTCAATTTAAGTCAAACTTCTTGGTCACATGGAGGAGGAGTTATGTGGGTGATTGATGAATTCTTGTTGTTCCCTTGATCCTACAAGCGAGTGACTATGGTCTAATTTTTCCTTTGACAAGCTAGCAACTGTAACCCAAAAACCATAAAACAGATGCAAGCCTCAAACCCTATAACTTTAGACCTTTGCAAACTTCTTTTATCATCCTAGCCTCAGACCTATGCGAACCAATAAATGAATAAGAGAAGAAGAATATGCTTGGTGATGTAAAAATGATCTTGATTTCACTTCTATTTATAGAATTCCAAGGATGACCAATTTACTATTAGAGTCAACCTCTCCAAATGTGCATATGTGGGATTTTCTTCATAAGTACACTTTCCCTTGTCCAAATTTGATGATATTTAGGTCAATTTTGGTCCTCTCAAGAAAAGGAATTCAAATAAATCATTATCTTCATGAAATAATATATCCAAAGTGGAATTTAACCATACTTTCATAATTTAACACTCCCTCTCAACTAAGGAGAATTCCACCTATCCATATCTGACCATTAATCAGCATGTAATGTATATCTTGTCGTCACATCATGTCCCATCTCTTCTCAACTCTATTTTCTAAAAAATTCTTGAACATAAAGAAGAATAATAATTAGGGAGTTAAATCTACCACTATCTACATCATTAGAGAGCATATCTCAATTTGAAATGACATTAAGGAGTACATCTCGACCCAGAATCCAATGGGGGAGATAAATATTTCTAACCCCATATTGAGAAATGGGTGATATAGGGGAGAACATATCAACACATCCTATTTTCTATCGATATTACCGATAAAACCCTTGCATTATAATCTGAGCTTGGGCTAGATACCCGATTTACCAAAAGGTGAGGATCAGATGCTCCAAGCCTCCTCAACCCATTGATCAGATGGGGAGGGAGAATCTCAACAAGATCGACTGTGGATACAGTTCCAACTAGGGTATACTAAATAAATACCAATATAGGGGAGAAATATCTCCAATCCTATGGGTAATAGATATGACTGATACCCTATTATCTAGAGATCCCTCAACCCCAAGAGCCCTTTATCTCATTTCCACAACTAGGGAGATCAAATAGGAGGAAGAGTTGGCTCAGTGTCATCGATAAGTGATGCCCCTTATTAGGAGGTGCTATGGGGTAAAATGTACGGTGTATGGAGAATGAGAAGTACCCTCAAGCCTTCTTGGGACCTTCGATCGACTGTAAGATTATCTGCAAAAGCTACCAAGTTATACACATGTTCATCTATCAAATATAAGTTAACAAAGTATGAAAAGAGGATTACCTCAAGTATCCTTCTAGATTTGTTTGGAGATCGCTATGCAGCCAAGAAGAACTCCCTCAAATCTGGCTCCAAATCAATTCCTACATAAAGGAAAGGCAAACATAATCACAACATACAATATTGAAAACTAATATAAGAATACATAATGAACATCTATTTGCATACAAATAAACCACTCATCTATACAAGTATCGAAATGAACAACTCAATGAATAATGTTACCGACACTATGGAGAAGGGAACACAACTGCAGTTCTGTATTTATAATGGAAGAGTGATTACAACAATCCATTGTATCAGTCTTCCCTTGCCCCTTCTTCTTCTCTCTCTCTCTCTCTTTCAACTCACTTCTTCATCTGTATGACAGTTCACAACAACTTAGTGGGCTATCCTTTCAAATGCTCTAACCTCTTTCACAATAACCCTCACCTTGCTTATATAGCAATCGAGTTAGGGTTGCCAAGCTCCTCTTGGAGTTCACTAGGGCAAAAGCAATGAACGTGCTTCGCTTTTCAGCTCTTTCCCATTTGAATTCCTTTCTTAAAGCAGAAATCCTCCAAATATCTTGATTTTGGATGTTTCCTTGCTTTTCTTAAGCAAATTTAGGGATAAATATCTAGATATTTGTGAGTCAATTCATTGGCTTGACCCATTGAACTGCCTTAGTTTCACTAATGTTGTCCCTTCTCTAGTAATATGAGTTAGTGGGGTCACTAACGCTCCCTTAGGCTTGGTAACAAGCTTTATAAAGCAGGTTTTCAGTGTACAACCAGTGTTAGTGTGGAATCAAGGCCTGCAATTGTGGTCTTTGCTTCAGTCATCATGCATTTCACCTCTGAGTTGATGAGGAGATCATTTTGTTGTATAAAAGATGCCCACTAAAGTATGAGATTAGAGGTAGAGAAGATGGCTGAAATACTTTACTGAAACTGTAATTTTTCCTATCAAATTTTGTAGAGAGAGAGAAGCCTCAGGCGGCAAGGAAAACCTGATACAACACATATATATAAAACTTCTAAAATCATGTCTTGAGTTGGGCATTCCCATGCTCAGTAGCTATGTCAGAGTAATTTTCTCCAAAGAAATTTAACAAGACTATCCACCGATAATCAAAATGCAGATCTAGTGTTATAATAGAATCATCCTGAAACAACTCTCTCCAAAAAACAATATCCACATCTTGGGAGAGGAAACAAGGCTAAATGATGCAAGCCTCTATCCAAGGTCTTGATTTCCGCTTCACCAAATAGCTTAGATCAATAAATGTGAAAAACATGTGTTGATGTCGAACATGCACGAAATCATCTGATTACCAGTCAGTGATGGAGACCATTAATAGATGCGAGGAAGGCCATCGATAATGGTAATGGTCTCTAAGATGCACTGTACAAACTAGCGAGTGTGAAAGATTTCCTTGTCATTGAACACCTGTAGAATTGCTTAACTAGGAGCCAATAATGAGAACCCCTGATCAAACACAAGGTAACCTGCCACTAATGTCTACAAGTATAAAGGCACTAAATGTGTTTTTGGGTTATCTTCCTAGATAGAGTGTTGAAGTTGATAGGAAGAAACCTGTTAAAAGGTAGGCAATGATATGTCCTACATCAATCAACACAAAATGGGACAAGAATGATTTTGTTTTTTAAGGAATCTTTTCAGCATTTGGGTCTAAACAATGGAGGGCATGATGAAAGGATATGTTTGATCAATTGATGGAGAAAGCAAATGGGTAACCATTGAACAATAGAACGCACAACAACGGTTTTAACCAGACAACACTAGACTCATGAACACTACAGAGTGTTAGGATACAAAGATGTAATTACATCAGGGTATATTGGCTAAAACTCATAGAATGGTAGGGTTCATATTGAGAGGCCATCAAAAGGAAGGTTTATCTGAGGGAGTGCCATGTTCAAGGGAATGACTGCTGCCAAACCACGCTTTCAAATACGGAATATAGTTGTATTGTCCACTTTCCCCATCTGATTAATTTAATGAGTCCAGAAGGGTAAACTCATCGATCTTTTCATGTTTAAAGAGTCTGAAAAGGATCACAAAAATAATGACTTTTTTCCCTATCTAATTAGTTTAATGAGTTCAGACAGGAAAATTCGTCGATTTTTTCATGTTTTAAGAGTCTAAAAAGTATTGTAGAAAGAACGACTCTATATCTTGTCTGCGTAATTTAAAGAGTCTAGACTAGACAAATTAGTGGTATTTTCATATTTATAGAGTCTGAAAAGATCGTAAAGAGAGACTCCATGGTGGTTCCTTTGTCATAGTTTTTAACCGAGTGCGGCAAAAGGTTAATAGTATACTCGAATCAGTTACTTTTCAGTAAGCTAATATATTGAACCTGGATAAAGAGAAACATATTTTCAATAGATGTCAACCTCATTTTGTTATGAATATGAGGCAATGGACTAAACTAGTTTTTCGTCGTGAATTTTTAATGAGTCACGCAACAACAAACTCAATACCTTCATCAAAATTTTTAATGAGCCAAATGTAGAAAACTCAGGGTATCTTTTTCAGTTTAGTGAGCGAGAAAAAGAGGAAAAAGAATGGCTCATCTCTTCTTCATAGTTTTATGAGCTCAAACGAGGGGAAAAACTCGGGGATTTTTTTATTTAAGAGCAAGAAATGGCCCTAAAAAATAAAGTGCTTTTGTTGCTACCGTATATTTTTAACGAGCTCGGTAACAAAAACTCGGGATTGTTTGGTTTAACGAGCGAGAAAAGTACCTAAATGAATGCTCGAGTCATCTTCATCAAGTTTAACGAGTAGAAAGACTAAGCTCAGCAATTTTTCAATTTAAAGAGCGAGAAAAAAGCACCTAAAAAGAATGCTCTTTTGGTCTTTTTCAGTTTATGAGCTGGAAAAAGATCAAAAAAGAGTTGCTCGGAGAATCGTTGTATGGATTTAACGATCACAATGATGAAAACTCGAAGATGTTTCTATTTTTTAAAGAGCAATAAAATATCACAAAAGTGCTCTATCTAACGTCGCATAGATTTAACGAGCTCAACGATAAAAACTTGGAGATTTATGTATTTTTTAAAGAGAAATAAAATATCTCGAAAGGTGCTCTATTGAGAATTTCATGCAGCTTTTACTGCTTTTCATTCTTGAAATTACTTTCATCAAAAGCAGTAAAAAGTATAAAAAAGCTACAATTCCTATCATATGGGTCATGCATGATAAAAATCATAGAGAATGGACTACTTCCTCTTTAATGATTTTGAGAAAATCATATCTCCAAAATTATATAAGGAGATGCTTGGAGCTTTCACATGCATCATTTTCACTATTTGAATTTTGTGAGAGCATTCTAGAGCTAAAGAGGAGCAGATTTTCTGCGGATCATTGCAAGAGATCCGGGCGGCCATTCGACGTGCCATCAGTCCCAGGTGAAAGCTAAAACCTTTCTCTATGCATTACGTGACCTTTATTGACAGTTTTATGGGTGAAATTTTGTAGATCTGAGGTGCTCTAAATCCTTATTTGTGTACTAATGCCCTCCAGATGGCTAATACGAAGCATTAAATGCTCTGTACGAGCCACTAGAGGGCATTAATCCTCCCCATACAGCATTGGGGGTAGTGTTAGAGCTAAAGGGTGTAGTTAAAACCCTCATAAATGGATTCCTTAGGTGATTTTGCCCCATTTTAACTGGTTTCAGGGTTATTTTTTGCAAGTTTCAAGCCGAAATGACTCACCTATTGAGACAACGGGCCAATGATGATGAGGAATTGCTTATGCAAAACAATCCAACATGCATACTTGCATTGTGCCGTTGCGGTTTACTGAAGTATACAAAGCTGGAGCTGATGAAAGGGCAGGAGGATTTACTGAGATGGATTATCCAGCACTGGGATGAACACGAGCAAGTGTTCAAGATTGGAGATTAGGTGTTGGCTATTGACAAGGATGACCTATATTTTTTGATTGGTTTTTCATGTCGTGGGGAACAGGAAAATCTCACTAGTGGCAAGCCAGATTCGTGATCTACCTCAAAGCTAGTACAAACTTACTGCATCCCTGAGAGTGGACTAATTAGCAACAGACTCCCCATAGAGAGGATAAGGTCCTAGTCTATGAGGGCAGTTTTATTGTTGATTGTGTGGTTGGCGGGGTCAAAGAGTCCCCACGTTGTGCCAAAGGCCCAATTGTTACTTGTGGTTTACTGTGTCCAGCCCCAAATGTCCAATTGGCGTGAAGCAGTGCTTCGCCAGCTAAAGGCAGAATTAACAACATGCAAGACCCGTACCCAACACAGTTTTTGGTACTATACTATCATAGTCTTATTTTTCCTTGAGAGGGTACCTATCATGCACCCATAGATGAGCTTAGCTCCCCTTGATCCAAGGGAGCCAAGGCAAGGTCGTTGGTCATCACTTGATCCTCGCACAGGAGGAGGACCGATCCAACATTTCTTCGATGAAGACTTCTTCTAGTGGCTTCGTAGCCAGATTGTGTTTGTTGATGACTATGCTTATGAAGGCATGGACTTCACTGGTGACCCAGACTTGATGCTACCACCCAGGATCAACTGGGGTCCTCAAGGTGAGAATACTTTTGACAGTACCTTAAGTATTTTTTAGCTTTTGAATGTTTATGTAATTTTTTTATAGGAAAAATAAGTACTGACATGAAACTTTTATGCTTAACACAGATGTGGCACCATTATGACCTGCAGGTGAACCTCGCCATGTGCGATGAGGAGGCCAACTACTTGCTAGAGGGGGTGATGCCGACAATCTCTGTGAGGTTCTAAGGAACATGGAGTGTTTGAACATGGGTGTCCCGCCCTTCCTATGAGGGAGATTCCCTCTAATATGCAACGGAACATAGTTGGTGTACCTTAGCGGTTTCTGGTTCCTCTTTGGAGGGTAGCTAGAGTTGTTTTATCATTTCTAGAGAAATAGGCTCTTTTGAGCAGGTGTTTTGGCGTAGCCACATGAGTGTTTGTACCTAGGTTTTTATAGCCATTTTGTACTTAAAACATCCAAGTTTTGGAATATTTTGATGTAAAATACTGGATGTTTATTTATATATATATAGACATTTTTTGGTATTTTGGTGGTGTAAATGTGTTTTTAAATGTTTTTTGTAACAAATTTTTAACTCAGTAAATGTTTACTTTTCATGCATGCTTCTATAAAGAATGAGACAAATTCCAATCTAATACATAGTTAGCTAATGAATCAGCAACTATATTTAATTCTCGAGGAACATGTTCATATGTGATTATTTGAAATCAACGTTCTAGGAGTCACACTCTTAGATAATGACGTAACAAGGTTGGATTACGAATGTGATAATGGTTATTCAATTGCATAATGACTTGCTGGTAGTCTAACCTAACCACCAGATTGGAGATGTCCCTTGATGGCGCTTTAGTGAGAAGTGAAACAACGGACATGTACTTGGAAATATTGTTGGTGGCGGTACCAAGAAAGGCCCCTATGGAGAAAAATAGTTCTGACTCGGGTGTGTAAATGACCCAAGCAGCTAATGCAATGTGCCGTGTGTGACAACTGGCACCATCTACGTATCCTACGTATTCTAAAGGTAACAATGACATCTACATTGCAAGAAGAATGCATGAGACAAGTACTCCACTAAATAACAAAACAATCTTATCACACCAAATAGGGAAGCAAAACTTATGAATACATAAAATTACAAAGCATATGCCCAATGCAATACTAGGCATAATACTTCTTCAGATAGAGCCCATATGTGGGCTCCTTGAGCGGGACTCCTTCCTGGTCCTGCAGTTCATATGCCCTCATGGGGAGGAGTTTCGTTACGACATAGGGACCTAGCCTTTTGGGTTGAAGCATGCATGCCTCCAAGAGGTCATCTTTTAGATGATAGAGCAACACAAGGTCACCCTCTTGGTAAGGAGGAAACTTAAGCTCTTTCGCAAATAGGGATTGTACCTGGCGCTTGTGAGCCTTAAGTGCCAATTCGGCCTCTCGATGGGTTTTATTCATCAGTTTAAGGTATAGTAACCGTTCTTCTTCAGCTGTAGTGTTAGGCATGGGTTCAACGGCTATTTCTAGGGAAGGGATTGACCACCCATTTTATTTTGCTTCATCATAAAGTTGGATCTCATGCGTGACAAACGATGGATTAAAGTCAAGAATTTCCTCATGAGACCAAATAAATTCATCGTGGAATTCCTCATATAGGCAGGTGGAGCTTGTACTTTCCTCAGGACTGCAATCTGCTTGCATTTGGATGTTTTTAACGATGCCTGTCGTGACCAAAATATCTATGGGCAATGTTTTGGAAGTGTTGCCCATGTTTCCTTCCACATCCAAAGTTTGGATGATCTCATATGGTGAGGAAACAATTTCTAGTATGTCAGGGGATAGGTTTTGAAAAGGCATCATGTCTAAATCAGATATCAAGACACAATGGTGCCAATCCTCCCAATGTTGCTCTCCAAAACTCATGATTTCCTGAATAGCTTCATCCGTAGGAAGGAGGTGATTGAATGGATCTAAGGGCGGAGCAGTTATGGGAAGGGCGGTGGTACCATTAGCCATAATCAACATGATCGGAGATATGGATTGAATGGCTTGGCAGGCCAATTCAGCTGGTGACAATGGCATTTGGTCTCCAAATGTGTCAAGGTCTAAAGGAGCTAGTAGGATCCATGGATCGGTCAGTTCATGAGGAATAGATTAAAGCATGTTGACCGTCTGTGAAACCTTGGGCAGCTGAAGAGGAAAACAACCCATGAGGGAAGAAGCCTTCAGTAGACTGGTACCTAAACTAACATAAGAGTTAGTTCCACCTCCTACTAGGGGTATGGAGCCGCTTGGTAATGGTGAATAATCGGGGGTGCAGAAAGACAACTGATCTACTGTAACTACCTTTCCATCCAATGGAAATAGGATAATGTAAAAAATAGTAGATATGACGGCCATCATTACATATATCTAACTATGACCCAATAAGAGATTATAGTCGAGTTTTTTGTCCACAATTTCTATGTCAACCGTTGTAATTTTCCCATACAAAGTGATGGGGAGATTGGCTAGGTACCCTTTTGGGATAAAGGTGTGGCCGTCGAAATATTTCAGGGAGTTTGACGATGGGGTTAGGGTTGGAGAACCCAGGGCGAGCCAACATGAAGCCGACATGACGCAGGTAGAAGCACCTTCGTCGATGACAATTCTATGTATACCTTTACCTTTCGAAGTGATATGCACCTGGAATGCAAGCTGGTGAGGAATGGGAGGTTTACACTTGTCCATGTTGAAAATAGCAAGCATGGAATCCATTGGGTCAATACCTCCAATAGCTTAAAGAAAAGCTTTCCGTTGTGTTGGGCATGCTTGTAATACTTCGAACGCCAACATAGCCGACGCCGCTTGCACCAAATCCTCTATGATGTTGTAGTGTTGGGCAGCATGTGTAGATGTATTGTGAATTGTGTGTCAAAGTGCCCCTTTTGGGGGTCTAATTACAAAGTCCTCAACCAGCCTTCCGATATGCAATTCATTGGGCGGCAATGGGTTTTTACCTGAGGATGGTTCTACTACCGGAGTGACAGGAGCTCCATAAGATTTGGCTCTTGTGGTGAGTTCTACCGTTTAAAATGTGTAAATGGTAGAAGATCCTTCACCAGTTGAAGGATGTTGCAAACCATCATTGCCCCCTTGTGGGGGTTGCGGTTGGCTGGCAATAAGATTTTTTTGCTGTTGATTAGGAAAAGCATTTCTAAGGACATCAGGTGCCTTACCAAAATCCCTTTTAGCAAGGTAGTCTGTGCATTCCTGAAGTCGTGGAAAATGCCAATTCATGTGGTCTTCAACATAGAGTTTACATGGATATCTAGTGGGTTTATCCTTTTCCTCATCAGTAGGCGCAATAGCCTTCTGTTTTGGGTTGGGCTGCTTGAGTGACTGCTCTTCAGAAGGAGCGGTCTTTTTCTTATTCTTCTTGTTCTTGCTACTGGATTTTTTCATAGACTGCATAGAGTTTATCACAGTGCCAAGAAGAGCAGTCATATTGGTAGAGGTGTCCACTGCCAACTTGGTAATGGAACCATTGAGTTGTTTTACAACAGCCCCAAAGGTTGCACCAACAATCTCTTCAGCATGCAATCCAGGATACTGAGTGGTGGAAGCATTGGGGTTCCTAGGAGCATTGGGGATTATGTTGTAAAGAGTGCTAGACTATGAATATATCAGATCTAAGTGCTGGGCACGATGTATGGATTGGTCTTCTATGACCGCACCACCTAGAGCGACATCTCTAGCAATTTACGGGAGTAAGGACTTGCAGAACCAGTCTGTTAAGAGAAAGTCTGGCATGGGGGCTTTTACTAACCTCTTCCTATGTCTCCATTCATGAATGTGATCGGACACGTGGGTGGCGGTATCCTAACAAAATGAAGTGAGGAGTTCTATCCCAGCGTCATAGCAGATTGGTAACTAGAAGGGCTTTAGGAATTCCATCTCTAACGTGTCAAAGATGTATACTGACGCACGTGGCAACTCAATATACCATTTCGCTACATTGCCAGTGAGGGGGCAGGGAAGAAGACATAACCGGACACTATCATCCACCATAGAGTTTGAAACACACCAAAGATGGTAAGTGGTGATGTGGGTGCCCGAATCCTCTCCTTGTTTTCCATTGAACTTTAGAATGTCCATTGGTATTTTATGTGGGATCGGTGGCCATTATAAGTTGTGGTAGATGGGGTTGTTTGTTATCTTGTATAAGTCGAGTATATCCAACATTACCAAGAAAGGTAGAGTGTTGGGTGCCCCTAACTCAGACCATGGTGATGACAGATGACTTGAGGAGATTTACACTCTTCCCATCATTTGGTTCCCCATAGTGTACATGGGTTGCATGGTGTAGCAATTGCTTTGTGGTATGGTGTTGTAGAGTGGATTTCCATGAGGATTTTGATACTGGGGTATGAAATTGCCCCCAATATAAGTGGTGCCCCTTGACTCGTTTGAGTATGTGAGTACGGTGCCCCCATGGAATGGTTGGGAACCCCTTGTGGTTTCCTGCCCGACACAGAACTAACCGTTTGGCCTTGATTGACAGAGGGGACACTCATGTCAATTAGCAACTAACCATGCATGCCTGAGAATGGAGGGAGAACTGTTACGTTCCCTACCGGCATGTGCATATTGGGAACCCCCCCAGGTATATGAGTCTGGGGGTTTGAACTATACTTTGGCGGCCAACCATATTGTTGGTAAACGGGAACTGCGCCCATAGTGCCACATTGAGTGTTACAAGGAACACTATATGTGGCACTTGTTGAAGGTATGTAGTGTGGCACCATAGTGGTGGAACCCGGCATCTTCTGGGTTCCACTCATAGAGGTTGTCATGTGAGTAGTTGTACCTGGGATGAACGGAAAAGCAAGATTCACCATTACTAGTGTTGTGGAGAGTGTTGAATGGGGGAGTGGTGAAGGACCAAAAGTGTCCCTAGAGTTCCACAACCCATTAGTCGTCGACTGCATAGATGGAAATGTTCCAACTACCGAAGCAGGAAGTACTGGTGCCACTAGAATCAAGAGTGGGTCCAGTTGACTTGTGAGAGAACGGTTAAAATGAGGAAGAAATCCTTCTGTGAAGAAATCGTCTGGAAAACTTGAATCGTCAGTTGTCCAAACAGATCCTGTGTGATATCTGGGAGATTGATTCCCCGAAGATGGGAAATCTAGTTCATTAGAGCTCGACGGATCCTCCACAATGAGTGGAGGAAGTCCTAACAATCATCTAGAGCGACAATGAGGGCTACATGTAGCCACAGTGACCGTTAATTTCATCAATAAATTTTTATTGTGATGTTTGTTAAAGTCTCAAAATGATAACATTCAGGTACCTAATATAAAAAATAAACTAAGTCTATCAATCAGTAAACAGAGGGAAAATACCTCGTCTGATAAGCACCGATCACCAAAGATGAAACCTGGTATCTCAATGAATAATAGAGAAGGATGGCCATATGTACAGTTATGGTTACTTTAGAGCTTCACCCGAACCTCAGATTAAGGGGCCAAGTACTTTCATGAAGACAAGCACCCTCCCAAAAACTAAAGACAAAGTAGGTCCATCTGTGTTAGGTACCAAGACAGCCCATCCCAACCACCTTGTGTAAATCCCTATAAGTTTGGCCGCTAGAGATACCTCAAATCACAGACATCACTGGGGGGGACATAGTCATAGACAACACACTGTGTGGGTAGGATACCTGAGTCTCGACTCAGTTCCGAAATCCCCGAAGGGACCCCCAGTACACAAAATTCTCAAAGGATTTGTAAGATAAGGTGGGCTACCTTCAATTACAGTCTGATGTTGTCTCATATTTTGCTCCATTGTTAGTGGAGTGGTCCCAGTAATATGAGTGTAGAAGGAATTTTTTGCTAATGACACTAGTTTTGGTTTTCAACCTTGGGCAGTTCACTCACATGCTTATCCTAAGATCCTAGCCTAGCTAATGTTGGTTTGCTCAAAAGAGTAACTGATTGATTTTAATGTAAATTTTATGTGTAGTTGATTATTTGTCTTTGCTGGGGGTGTTGAAATATGAAATATGGTGATACCCTTGACTCAATAAATCATGCAGAAACAATGCTTTGAAATATTTTTTCAATTTGATGCAAACAAGCTTTATTCTACATATTCATATTTTTCACATATTCATAGTTTTGTCTATGCATCTATAGTCTTTCAACACATGCATAGCCAAAAGATTATTTTCTATTATTTCCTAACAACTATTGAAAACCAAAATGAAGCAACTCACAACTATTTAAACAAAAGGATGAATACAAAATATCAACCTTTCTTTCAGAAAAAATGTTTTTAAGAGAGAAAAACCAAAACGTTTTCCTAAAAATAAATTTCTCGGACACCAATTTTGCTGACATAATATAGTTACAGATCTTATTTCAGCCCATGAAAATATTTTCCATCCCTTTTAGTCCACAGATACTACTGGAAATGAAGACAAAGGGAGACTAATGCTTTGTAACAGTGGTTATAGAGAGTTAGTAGGGTCACTAACTCTCCTTATACACAGGCACAATGCTTTATAAAGCTATGTGTAGCCTGGTAACATGCGTTAGTGTGGGAAATCTTACACAACAAGGGTTTCCAAGATCAGTTTCTGAGATGAATGTATACTAGTACGATGCAGCAAGATATTTGGTGGATTGGAAAAAGGATTGTTGAAGAATAGGGAGCTCTTAGAAGGAAGAGAGAACATAGAAGAGTCCGGGTAAACCGGGAACTAGATGTATATTCCACAACAGAGTTTCCAATTCGGTTATGGGGTAAAATGCACAATGTATGGAGAATGAAAACTACCCTCAAAGGCCTTCCCAGGACCTTTGATAAACTGTAAGATTGCAGAAACTACAAGTTATACACATGTTCATCTATCAAATATAAGTTAACAAAGTATGGAAAGAGGATTACCTCAAGTCTCCTTCTAGATTTGTTTGGAGATCGCTATGCAACCAAGAAGAACTCCCTCAAAGCCATCTCCAAATCAATTCCTACACAAAGGAAAGGCAAACACAATCACAACATACAATATTAAAAACTAATATAAGAATGCACAATGAACATCTATTTGCATAAAACTAAACCATTCATCTAAACAAGTATCGAAATGAACAACTCAATGAACAATGTTACAGACACTGTGGAGTAAGGAACACAACTACAGTTCTATATTTATAATGGAAGAGTGATTACAACCATCCGTTGTATCAGTCTTTCCTTTCCCCTTCTTCTTCTCTCTCTCTCTCTCTTTCAACTCACTTCTTCAAGTGTATGATAGTTCACAACAACTTAGTGGGATATTATTTCAAATGCTTTGATCTCTTTCACAATAACCCTCACCTTGCTTATATAGCAATCAAGTTAGGGTTACCAAGCTCCTCCTAAGTTCACAAGGGCAAAATCAATAAAATTGCTCCGATTTTGAGCTCTTTCCCATTTTCCTTCTTTTCTTGGATTAGAAATCCTCCAAATATCTTGATTTTGGATGTTTCCTTGCTTTTCTTGAGCAAATTTAGGGATAAATATCTATATATTGGTGAGTCAATTCATTGGCTTGACCCATTAAACTTCCCTTAGTTTCACTAATTTTGCCCCTTCACTAGTAACATGCGTTAGTGGGGCCACTAACGCTCCCTTAGGTTTGGTAACAAGCTTTATGAAGCAAATTTTCAGTCTGCAACCAACGTTAGTGTGGAATCAAGGCCTGCAATTGTGGTCTTTGCTTGAGTCATCATGTCTTTCACCTTTGAGTTGATGAGGAGGTAATTTTGTTGTATAACAGGAGGGTTCACATCCATTAGTCCAAGCTGCTCTCTAAAGACCAAGAACTTCCCTTTTGGTAAAGACTTGGTGAGAATATTTGCAATCTACTCATTTGTTGATATGTGATGGATTCTAATGGCTCCTCTCTGCACCATTTCTCGATTGAAGTGATATCAGATCTCTATGCACTTGGAATTATTATGAAATATATGATTCTCTGCCAGATGGATCCCACTCTTGTTGTCACAATATATCATTGTAGTGTCTAGGACCTACTCAAATAGCTCTCTAAAGAGTTTCCTCTACCAAACTGCTTCACATCTAGCCATGCTAGTGGCAATATATTCTTCCTGAGTGGTACTTAAAATAATGAAATTATGCTTCCTGATCATCCAAGATATCATGGAATATATAAGGATAAAACAACATCCAGGCATACTCTTCCTATTGACAATGTTTCCTTCCTAATCAACATATATGTATCCATGAAGCCAAACATCTATGGAAAAATATCTCTGACCAAGCGTGCTAGTCCCATTGAAATATCTCAAAATGTTCTTGGAAACAATCCAGTGTACATGGAGAGGTTAGGTCATGAATTGAAACAACGTATTTATTGTGTAGAATATGTTTGGATAGGTGTACACCAGGAACATTAGATCCCCAATCAACTATCTATATTGAGATTGATTAGCCAAATCGGGTCCTACATGATCCCCACATAACTTCTTGAAGTTTATTTCCATCATTGTGGGTAGGGAGTTTCCTTATGACATTCCAAATATTTCCAATATCTTCAAAACATATTTTCCTTATGAAAGGAAAATTCCATTGTGGCTTTGCCACACCTTAAGGCTGAGAAAGTCTTGCATGAGTCCAAGGTCCTTAATCTCAAATTCATGGGCCATATCCCACTTACACTCGGTTATCAGGAGCTCACTACCTAGTAAGAATAGACCATCAACATATAAAACCAAAATCATTGACATATATTGTACTACCTCGAAGTAGAGGTTGGGATTGGTATTACTTCTTATGAATCCTAGCTTCACCAAGTAACTTTCTATGTGGGCATACCATGCTCTCGGGGCTTTCTTCAAAAAATACAATGCCTTCTTCAATCTGTAATCATGTTTCTTTCAATCCTCTACCTCAAATCCCTGTGGCTAGTAAATATACACTTCTTCTTGTAACATGCCATGAAGGAATGCATTGTTCACATTAATATGATGAAGGGTCCATCCTTAACTTGTAGCAAGGGAAACTATCAGAAAAATGGTTGTATATTGAGCCATGGGTGAAAATATATCATCATAAACTTCTCCCTCTATTTGGGAGAATCCTTGAGCCATGCACCTTGTCTTTTATTTCTCAATGCTACCATCAACTCCACGCTTGATCTTGAATAGCCACATTGAAATCACCACAAATTTCCCTTTCAATCTCAGTGCAATATCCATGCATCATTCTTCATAATCAATTCATATTCTTTAGCCATAACATCTCTCCAAAATTATTCTTTTATGACTTCTTCATATGTGGGAGGTTTAGCTTGAATCATATTTCTCATGGTTGCAACATATCTTTGGTACCTGCGTGGCTTCTTCCTTTCTCTAAATGATCTTCAAACAGGAGCTCATCTCTCATCATCTTATAATGTGTCTCGAAGCCAAAGTGTCATCTTCCTAGTAGGAGGATCACATGGAGGAGGACCTAAGGGGTCCATTGGCTCCATGGGACCATCAATAATATCTGTCTTAAATTCTAGCATGAAAGGACCATTGAAAATATCCATATCATCATTCTTCTCCAGAGGAGGAGGTGGAGGAAGGTCCCTTTCTTTTCCAAGGGTGAAATCTTCATCAACTGTAACATCCCTGCTAATTTCAACCTTCCTATGACTAGGAATATATATTCTAAATGCTTTAGAATTTTCATGATATCAAACAAATGTACCTTTTCTTCCAGTGGCCTCCAACTCGTTTCTTTTGTTCTTTGACATATGAAATTATATGGGAAGCCAAAGACACAAAGATGACCAACATTGGACTTGACAACTTTGAACACTTCTTTGGGAGTCTTGTTGTCCAATTCTTGATGAGGTACCCTATTTTGAGCATATATGACAACATTCCTTGCTTCTCCCCAAAGGAACTTCAACAATTTTTTATCATGGAGCATGGCACATGAAAATTCTATAATGGACCTATTATTTCATTCATCCACTCCATTTTGTTTGGGAGTATAGAGCACAATTGTCTCTTTCTTGATACCTTACATCTTGAAAAAATCAATGAGCTCCTTTGATATGTACTCTCGATCATTGTTAGACCTGAATATTGTGATTTTCTTTCCTGTTTGATTTTCGATGAAATATTTGAACTCCTTGAACATTTCAAAGTATTTGTCCTCATGCTTCAAATAATATGTCCATGTATTTCTTGAGAAGTCATCAATGAAGGTTATATAGTAGATATGGCCACCAGTGGAATGCATGGATATTGGACTAAATATATCTGAATAAATGAAATGGAGTATATCATTTGTCTTGTTCTCGCTAGAGAGGAATGGTCCCCTTGTCTTCCTTCCACTGGCATAACCTAGACATACTCCATCATGATGGGCTTGAACCTTGGGAATCCCTGAGACAAATTTATCCAATTTCGGAAGAGAATCATAATGTAGGTGGGCCAATCTTCGGTGTCGTAACTCGCTTAGATGATGAGTTTCATTGACCAATCCTAGAAGTCATCTTCTAGTAAACCTATAGATTCCTTCATATCTTGATCCCAATGTGGATGCATTTCTCATATGTGATCCAATAGGCCAAGTAAGAACCTTTCCCTTGATTAAGGAAATTGTCATCCTTTTGTCTTCCAAAGCAGATATTGATACCAAATTCTTCTTCAATCCTGACACATACATCACATCATGGAGAAAAATATATTCCTCAAAATTTAAATTAAATTTGATAGACTCAAAATGTTTAACAGGATGAGTGGAGCTGCCTCCAAGAATGATTTTCAAATTTAATAATCTCTCTATCAAATTAGAGAGAACTTCCTTATAACCAAAGAAGTGATGAGTGACCCCACTATCAACCAACCAATTATCCCACTAATCTGCAGGAGATGAACTATTAAGGTCAGAAATAGGAACATATTTAGATTGATTTGTAACATTACTTTCATACTTCTAGAATCTTGACTTCTTTTGTGGACGAAGATCTTCTTCATGATCACTTGGGTCATCTCTTGTTATTTTTTCATCTCTTCCATTGTGATCATTCCTTCAGTCATCTATCCTTATTTGATCATTGAACCTATTGGTGTTGCTTCTAGTATTTTAGCATGGTCTATTGCATTCTTGGGGAAATCTCAAGTAGAGTGGCCTTTCTTATGACAATTGTAGCATTCAATGTGAAATAATTCCTTCCTTTTATTTGGATTTCAAGGAGGAGGATTTCATGAATTCGATGGACCTCTTGTTCCTTTCTTATTCTTCTTGTCATGAGTGATGAATGTAGTGGGATCTACTTCTTCATGTTTTTGAATCTTTCCTCTTGATATCATCCTTGATTTGTCTTGGGTGAGATTTCCAAAAATTTCATCAAATGATAGGATCACATTGTTGTTGCTAATAATAAAGGTTTCCCTAATAGGAAGGAGACCACTTAGAGTTACAATCACAAATTCCTTGTCAAGAACATATTCTCCAAATCTTTGCAATTTATATATCCTTATTATGTAGGATTACACATACTCTCCTTTGTTCGTCTTTGTGCCTTTGAGCTGACCTTTCAAGGAGATGATTCCATTCAAATTGTTGACTTCATACATGCCATTTATCTTATTATACATGTCCTTGGACTTCCTCAAATTTCCAACATACGCAAGTAAATTATCTTGTAAACCATCAACTATAATTTACTTTAATTTCAACTCACCCTTATTATACTTGTTCTTTGCAGTAGTGGAAGCATTCTCCAAAGGCTCAAGTACATTTCCTTGAATGTATTCCAAAACGTCATTGTTATCAGCTATGATCTCCAACCTGACTTTCCATGCAAAAAAAATGGATGACTCACCTAACTTCTCATTTTCCTTGAAGAAGGGAGATATCTTGACTTGACTAGATTGATTCCTTCAACATTCCCAAAGAAGGTTACTTCAATAATTTTCTCCTTTTGTGCTTTTCCTTCACCTTAGCTCTAAGAGAATTTTAAATTTTTAGATTGTTCTATCTTATATCAATTACTTTAGCCCAATTCAATCCTCCAACTAGAAATATTTCCAATAGCAATTAATATTTCCAATCATCAAATGTAATTGAATATAGATCCATAAATGAAATGATAAAGGAGACAATCAACACATCAACAAGAGAAACCAAGTTTGGTCAAACACCAGGGAAAAACCTCACAATGGGAAAACCCTTTGAAATTATTCTTCTATTAGATTGTCATAAAATGTTCAACAAAGAGTAAAATGGGACGAAAACAATATCGTCCAAAAAAATAACCCAATAACATTCTGAAATATGTTTCCAACATTAGAATATATTAGAGACAACTTTTCTTGTATGCGGTCAACTTTAGTCAATGGTCAATTTCAGTCAAATTTCCAGGTCACATGGAGGAGGAGCTATGCAGTAGATTGAAGCCTTCTATTTGCTCCCTTGGTATTTCAAGCCAATGACTATGATCTAATTTGTCTTGTGAAAATCCAGTGATTGTAACCCAAAAACCCTAAAATACATGTGATCCTCAGACCTTGTAATTTCAGACCTTTGTGAACGTCTTTTGTCATCCTAGACTTGGACTTGTGCAAAACAATCAATGAAGAAGAGAAGAAGAAGATCATTGGTGATGTCAAAATGATCTCAAGTTCACTTGTATTTATAGGCTTCCAAGTTTGACCAATTTACCATTAGGGCCAACCTATCCAAATGTGCATATGTGGGATTTTCTTCATAAGTACACTTTCCCTTATCCAAATTTGATGATCTTTAGGTCGATTTTGGTCCTCTAAGAAAGACGAATTAAACGAAATCATAATCTCCATAAAATATGTTTTCCATAGTGTTATTTTACCATATTTTCATAATTTAATAACTAAAGTGCTCTAGCCACTCTGACAAGCTTGCATGCGTGTGGCTAAGTTGTAAGCTAGGTCAGAACGTGGTTCTAGCTCAAGGAAAAAAGTCACCAATGAAAGTTGTCTAACATATAGGTGATGATGTCTCTTTGAGTTTTGTTGTATGTCTATACAAGTGGACCCCATTTCCACAACTGAATCTTGGAGGTTTGGTCATGCATAGTAAATCTTAGCTCATGTTTACCCTCGTAAGCTTGTAAAAGTGGGTAAATGTGGGGTGAGGTATTTCAGTGGGAATTAGTATATTGTGTCTGTGATTATTGGATAGATCTTGAAATGCCCAAATATATTTTCATATTTTATCTTCTTCATATTTTTCTAAGTGCATCGCCACCTTTATTGTTGGGTTTTTATAACTATTAGTCATTAAAAATATTTAAGGAAAAACTCATTTCATATGCTACCATTTATTTTTATTTTTTTAAATTGCCAATGTTTTTAGTGTTATCACTCCAAAATTTCTTCTAAGTTGGTAGAATAAGAAATGATAGAGGTAACCACAAACCAACTTTGGAGATTAGGATCTAGCCTTCCTAATCTCAGAGAGGACTCTCTCTTTTTTATTTAACTATGTTTAGTTATTTGATTTTAGGCTAGTTATGATTGTTCTTGGGTTTTTTATTTAAATTTGGTGGTGGGATCACATACTTATATGAAAAGGGGTTGTCATCTACCATTGGGCTATGGGATGAAATGTCAGACAAACAAGACTGGATCAAGTTCTAAAAATAGTGTCTACAGGGCAAGATCGTAGAGTTAGTTCAGATCTCAAGGTTGGATGGTGAAGTGGTTTTCAATCAGATCCAAAGAGAAACTAAGGGTTCCTTAGGCTAGATTTATGAAGAAAGTGAAAGAGGTCAACCAAGATGGGAGAGAAATTAAGGATTCTCAGATCTGGATATCAGAAGAAAACATGTAAATAATTTACTATGGAAAGCAGAGTGTACTTAAACAAATACTGAGATAAATTTCCAGTTAATTCATTCAACTTTAGATAAAATTTAAGTTTGTGAAAAACATAAGAGAATAACAAATTGACAAATAAAATACTTCACTGTAATAGCTCTAGACATGGATCCTATAATGCAATCTCTTTATTACTTGCTCCAGTCTGCTGACTTGAAAATTGGTACAATAACCCTCAAGTTTATGATCAAAATAACTTTACAAATGTATAGGAATCCACCGCCAATACTTTGAATTATGAAGTATTTATACAAAACTATTTTATAAAATATCTGAAATTGTCTTGGGAACTAATCTAGGAGAAAAGAAAATTATTAATGCTAGAAGATAGAGATAGCTATTGAATTGATGCTTGTTGTCCCTGCTTATTAGGTTGTGATGGCTTTAATGTTTGATATTTTGCACTTTAATCTTGTTTGTTGTTTATTTTTCATGCTGGATGCTTTATTCACTCTGATCTTTCAACTGATACACTTTCACCTGGCTGACCTGTCAATATCATTTTACTATACCTTTTTACTTTTACTATACATTTTTACATTTTACTATGTATTCTACAGTAAATCATTTAGTTTCTCCCATGTCTCTGCATCTAGTAATTGGATATTGATAATTTTCCTGAAAATTTCATCTGCCTTTATATACTTGGCAAAAGTAGGCTTATTAACAAAAAGGTGTTTTACCTCATGCTGGAGGTAAAAAAAATTCTCAAAAGTTTTATATAATACTTTTCTAGTAGGTATGCCCTTCATGGATGAAGTATTCACCTGATCTCTGGCTACTTCTCGGATTTTTCTGTTATAGTCCTCCTGTGTCATCATCTTATTATTTATTAACAGTGGATTTGGTAAACCTTTTTGCCTCAAAATTTAAAATTTGACCATGAATCTATCAATGGCCAGTTGCATGGTTTGGAACTTATCCTTTAGGTTCAACATCAAATTCCTCTTGGTGAGGACACTTTTAAATTCCAAAATTGTACCTGTTCTATCACGTATCTCTAATTCTTGGAGCTCATACTTGTTCTTGGAGTTGAGGAAGTGAATGGTCCTTATAGCTTCCTCTGGCGTGTCTCTAAGTTCTGCTTTGACTCTTTGTATGGCTTCTATAGCCTGCTTTATTAAATCAATCTATTCAATAATAACTTGGATGGATGGCCAAATATCATTGACAGAGTTAATGATATTGGCCCATAGTTGCTCCTTAGCCTGACCTAGAGGTTCATTCAATGTCAATTCCTTCTCCGGGCTTTTGATTCATTCATTCATCCTTGTAGACTTATGTTGCTCTTCTTTGTGCATGATTTGGGCAAGTTTGTAATCTATTTCCAGGTTGGTCACTTTTTCCTTAAGCCTGTTCATCTCAGTGGTCTCAATGGACATTTCTTCCATTGTTGTAGACCATGTTTCTGATGTAGTTGGTGTAGATGCTGGCAGTGTTGTGGAAATTGGAGTTGTGGGAGCTAAGGATGTTGCCAAAGTAGAAGGTACAACAGTGGTAACTATTGGGATGACAGTTGCAGGAGCATCATCAAGACTAGCTTGTTTTAGCTGAATCAAGCTATCCAATTCTTTCTCTATCTCCTTTAACTGATCATTCAATTGAAGTACTAGGTACATCATCTCTTCATGATTGGTTTGGCTCTCTAGGACCTCTTTTGTTTGTGGGTGTTGTAAATGAGGTAGCTTGAGTTGTTTCTTAAGAGCTACTATATCCTCATTTTTCTTTTTGATCAATTTTTGAACTGCCTTAATGTCAGTAGGATCATGGCCCAGCTCAATGACCAAGTCCTTCAATGACTTGATCATATTGTCTTTGGCTTGTGAGAAGGCCTTCTCCAATTTATGCAAGACTGTTACTGTTTGCTTGATGGGGCCTGACCCAGGTTCAGAAGTGTTTTAGCCAAACAAATCTTGCACTACCAGCCCTTTTGGCAACAATCCATGGAGCACGAACTGAAGTCTCACTTGAGGTAGTATGGGAGGGTGCTGGAACTAGGTTTCTGCACCCCAGGGATGTCTTGATGAGGATTAGAAGGGTCGCAAACCAATTTGTGCACTTGCGTTACTCTGCACAGCTGTCTGGCCTTCGCGTAGCTCGATGACGAGGTACTTCTTAGATTCTTATTATTAATGTGTTTATTATAGATCAGATCTAATTCTTAAGGTATTTAGTGAAGCATTTAATAGTTATAACCAGTGCTCACAACCATAAATCTTACAGATATGCATAAACTCAGAACAAAAGCATAAACATATAGATCTGCAAACAAATGCACAATAATTTAGAAACACTTATCTTTATTAATCTTTTGTTCAGTACAATCATTTCCACCCTATGCACTTAGTTGTAGGGGTCCGTGCACACAACTGCGGACTCTATCAAGCCTGTGTGCACACAGTTGCAAAGCCTTCTCTAACTACTACCACCCACAACTCGGACTTCCAGACTCAGAGCGAATATTGCATTCACAAGCCCATAATACATCAGATGTTAACAAAAAGGTACCAAAAACAACCTTCTACCTTTAGAGCCTCACTTTATTTATACCTTCCCATGGTTTGTGGACCATGGGTAGGCTGACTTGCTTTCCATTATTCTACATTATTTTCGGGTGGACAACCCTTTGACTTGACCCATTGCAATTCGTGCTCTGTGCAATTTGCGGAACTTTTACAATATCAATACCCAAAATTGTGGGCTTTCAACCCAAAAACCATTACGTACGGGATCCGCTACCCAACAGGCCCCTAACACAATCATCGTGACTCATCCCTAGTCACTCTACTGGTGCGGTGATCTTTGCACAAAGTTCATCCAGCCATTTCTATGCTTCACCTATGTCTGTAGCACATTCTTCCACTTTTTCTTGTATCCACTGTGCATGTATGTTCGATGTTTCATCACCAGGTGCAATTCCTTTCCTGAGTGTATATATGCCCTACATATGTGCCAATTTTCCCTCAATCTTAGTGGTGACTGTGAATGCTTCCTCGAGCCAACGCTGAATACGTTCTTTAAGCACTGCTTCTTTTTGGTGCGTAGCATCTACCTGAGCTTTTAGGGTCTGGGCCTCCCTCATCTTAGCTAGTTGTTGAGTAAGAGCAACTATTTGTGCGGTTCCCCGAAAATTGTCATAAGCCTTCTGCAGCTCCCATGCTTCAGTCTCTAATCGTTGGAGTGTTGGGTCTTCTTGTAGTGACATGAGGGTGAAGAGTGATATATCTAGCAAACTATTGAAATCCTATATGGTGCACTCTATGTCTTCTAATCCTGATTGAATGGCCTGTTGTCATTTCTTTTCGACCTCCGGCAGTGTCATTGGTTGCGCCTTGAGCTTTAGCTTTGTGATATGCATGGTGAGTTCTAACTGTATCCTTGTTGCTTCCTCCTTTGCATCATGGAATCCCCTGGAAAAGCTATGGATCCTTATTCCTATCACCAAATTTTCTGCAATCTCAAAATCATGGGTGTGGCGACATGCTTCCTTGACAATCTACTCCAACTGTCAAATCTGTGCTACCACTTCATCACGTTGGAGGCTCAACTGCTTGATGTTGATTCGGTGCTCACTGAGCATCTATACTGTGTGACCTTCCCTAGCGTGGAGCTCTGCCATTGCTCCATCCTGTAGTTGATATAAAATTTCGAGTGGGAGGGCAGCCAAATTTAATCTCAATCCTCTGATCTAGCCTACTGTGGCTCTATCCTCTGTGTTGTCGGCCGTTAGTGTTACCGCGAAAACTAGTGTCCATTCAGAGCTGCTAGTCCCACTAAGATGGGTAGCTATATTAGAAACAAACAAACTAAAGTCACTTTGTGTTTTCCTTTATGAGAAATAGATGAGAGAGAAGCAGAGAGTACCAACCTCATTCTTTCACTTGGCTCCTTGCTTGTTTCCTCTCCCCTTTGATAGCGCTTTGCCACTCTTTCCTTACTTGTCCCACTTCAAAGAACACCTGTAGATTCAAAGCGCCATAATACCATCAAAGCATAGAGATCTATAACCATAAACAATATAGGATCAGATATATATTATCCATACAAATGAATATATCAATACAAGATTCAAAGATATACAAGAATATGGAGGAAAACTCAAATATATTTATTGATAGAAGTAGTAGAAGAGAGGATTACAACCCATTGATCTGACCCAGCACCATCCTCCCAGCATGAAAGCCCTCTTCACCTCATGAAAAGCTAGATCACCCAACATTATGATGTTCCACAGAGAAACCAACAACACTTCCTTAAAAGATACAAAATTCTAGCCTTTGGATCTCTAGGATGAGGGATCCATATATAGATATTTGCAGGTGGGAGAGTCAGCTTCTAGGATTTTAATTACTGTCATTTCTCAAATAGTTCTTGGTTCCACTTGGAGATTTCATGATCTCTTACTCATCCTGGGAAAATTCAGAGAGGCAAGTGTCAAATGAGTAGTTTCTAGAAGATTCTCTAGGTTTCCACCTAGCAAACTGCCTCTGCGATTTGTCTACTCTTGCCCATCGCACCCTATAGAAGGGTTTTTCAGTATGCATCACACCCCCCTGTGCAATAGGTGAGATGCATCACACCCTGACCATGGAGCAAGTGAGATGGTCCAATTTTGACCAGTTTTGAGCAGTTTTTAGGGAGAACTTCTTGGAAATGATGTAATCAGCTGAACTTGTTCCTTTAGGGTATGAAACAACACTTTTAGGGGTTTAGAATCCCTTGGTTTATGGACATATGTGATTGGGGTTGCAGTGCCCAAATATGTCTATAACAATTGCCCCCTAAACCATGAGGTTGTAAATCTTTTGATGGTGGGTGAAATGCTTTATCATGAGGATCTGAGGTTTTCCAAACTAGAAGGTGACTTGTAATAAGATACAATACAATACATTATCTTCATAAAATTTTTATAATCTAGCTAAGGCGGGCATTCCCATGCTCCGCTTTATAAATTCATTTTCATGTACATATGACAGACAACCGTCTGTGTAACAGACCAATAATTCTGGTAGAGCCATCATTTTTTTCCTTGGATGATTATCTATGCAGCTATGATGTACATTTGATGTCTTTATTTTCATGAATATATTGCAGCTCAGATGGATGAAACTAGATCCAGGGTCTTCAAACTCATTCAATCTTCGCCCGAAGTACAAGTTAGTCGATGTGAAAAGATGTTCTGATGTCGAACATGGAAAGACATCATCTGATTACCAGCCAATTATGTAAGTTGTTAACAGGTGCAAGAGGAATCATCGATAATGATGATGACCCTGAAGGTACTGCAGTACAATTCACATGGTGTGAATACATGAGTTGATGTCGAACACCACTTAAAATCTTTCAGTCGAAGGCCATTGATGTAAACCTGTCATCGAAAGTGAGAAACTTGCCATTGAGGCAAGCAAGCTTCAAAGTACTGAAAGGGTTGTTCCTAAGTCAACTTCTTGGATAATGAGCGGATGTCGACAAGAAGTGACCATCGTAGGAGGACCTTAATGAATCCCACATCTACTACACAAAATGGAGCAAATGATTTTGTGGAGGTGAAAACGATCTGATGATACAAGGTTCAGGGTGGCGGTCATGAAAGAATGAAGCATGAAGGTATTACAGCGGATGAGACTTAAGCTGGGTTGGTGAATTCTCTGAGCGACTTCTCTTGAACATATCGGTGACATTGAAATGGATTGGTAGTGTTAACCCCAAAAATGGATGGTATGGAGGACCAATGGTGATATGACAGGTGAACAGAGTAACCCAACCCACCTCAATCATGGTGATGGAGTGAAAGTGTCATGTTCAAGAGCAACCTGCTACCAATATATTTTTTCAAGTTTTCTTCCCAATTTTTCCCCAGTCACTGCTGACCAGTAAGTCTTTATTTTTGTCAAGCTTGAGGAGGATAACATATGCTTTTTCTATAATCTTCCCTTCGGGCAAACCCATCGCTATGTTTTAACAAGCCTAGCGACAGTGAAACTTGCTCTTATCTGCATGGAAAAGTTTGTCGCTATTGTTTTAATGAGTTTAACAACAAAGACAACTTAGTCCTTTTCAATTTTGGAGAGTCTAAAAAGAGACAGAAAGGAAACTCCAGTAATCCTTTTTCATAGTATAATCCCTTAAGTCTGAAAGAAGTATAAAATAATACAAAAGGGATGACTTTTCGATAGTTTTAACAGGCCGAACAAGACAAGCGCTCGATCTTTTTGTGTAATGATTCCTCAGGTCCAAAAATATTAAAATATAGAGGAGAGATGGCACTTCCAATCACTTTAATGAGCTGGAGAGGCAAATTGCTTGGAAATCTTTTCATATTTTACGAGTCAAGTGAAAAGAGCTTAAAGGAGACTCGCTTTTTGAGGAACGAGTGATGTTTTTGGATAGCAGCTGGTTCCAGGTAAGGTTTGGAACTTTTCAATCATGGTAGTGTAAAGAAGATGGCTAATAGAATCCCTCGTCACAGCTATTCCTCAAAAGGGGTAAACAACCAAATGGAGGTGTATGATTGGCTAAAAAAGAGTGGAGGTGATAGTAAGAACACAAACAAGGCTCAAAAGCTGATGATTATGCGATCGCAATGGTTATTTACCAAAGGATGGGTTCATTTTTTAATGAACTTGAACTCTGGAGGAACGTATGCTCATTGCTAGGTTTATTTTTAATGAGCTTGAACTTTGGGTAAACTTGCTCGTGCCAGTTGTATAATAAGGATGCCTCATCGATAGGTTCATTTTTTAGGGAGCTTGCCCCATTTGAAACTTTGCTCCGAAGCCTTTTTTTATGTAAGCTAGGAATGACCAACCTACAAGTTTAAAGGGTTAAGAACCTACAAACTAAGAAAATAAATGGTCGCTTTTCACTTGCATGCGAAAAGGTTTGCATGCCCCCAAGTATAAAGAAGTAGAGTTTCTAGGTTACCATACAGAAGTTCTTGCGTTAGCAAGATTGTTCCACCTGCATAGCAGACAAAAAAATTCCTTGGATTTGTCCATCGAAATGGACAAAGGTGATTCCGAATCCAATCACCTACCCTTTGACGAGGGAATCCTATTCTAGTCTAATCCCATTTTCCTAAACGGACAGGTGTGTTGAACTAGTCATATATCCTCTGCGAAAACCTACCCTATACCTAAAGATTTCCTGCTGAAGCAGACCAATGTGCATGCCCCCTGGGTTTCGCCACATTCACCCAATCACTCGCGTTCATCAGGTGGATTGGCTGGAGATTGATGAGACATTCCTTATGCAAAAATACCAGTTAGGGATGGCACTTGACTATTAGCTATGTTTGAACCGGGGAATGAAAGTGGGTCTACGAGCTGTACCACTCTGCTTTCACATAGAAAAGACATCACTCGAAAGAGTGAGGAAACAATAGCTCCCATGCTATAAATGTAATCATGCCCAAGGGTAGATTGTAATCTAAAGGTCCTTGGACTACCATTACATTCAAATAAATGGTTTTCCTTCTCAAAGTTATAGGCAAACTTGGAAGGATCCCTAATGGTCGACTGGTTCCTTTGTTGAAGCCCAATAGATTTTGAATCTTAGGCAAAAACGATGGCAAACCAAGAACTTTCCAAGCAGTTGAGCAAAGGATACTCACAAAATCCCCTTCATCTATGATAGTACCAACCATGATCATTCTGTAAGACTATACTATGATTCAAAATGGTACATTAGATGGTAGACAGGGTCTGCCTAGTAGATTTCAATCAAAGGAAACGACTAGATTGCTTGGAGGAGGGACCGAATAAATGACCAGGTAAATCTTTAACGAACTTCCTTCCTGCGGTAAAGGAACGAGTAAATTGCCCCCATGTTCATCGGATTTTGTGTTGATGAAAAGAATTTGAATAGTGTCATTCTCATTCTCTTTGGTGACTGTATCATCTGAAGGTAGACCTTCTGGAGGGCCAACTACCGTCTCTACCTATTGACTTTGGTCCTATGTGGACTCAGGGGGTTTATCTTCACTGGTAGATGCTTCGACTGACCACAAAGGTGTGTCAGTCAAATTTTGAACTAGTGATGGACTCGGCAAGAGTTTCTTGTATCGAGGAGGAAGTCGTAGTGGTGAAGCAAGATAGTTATCCAAGACTCTTTTAGCTTCGTCTAGGAAGGGACAATGGTGGATGGCATGATCGCCTTCACACAGTCTACAAAGAATTTTAGATCTTCCTTTTTGTCGATTGACTTCATTTTCACTAGACAGTGTACTTTAAACATGATCATCAGAGGTTGAGGGCACCAGATTGTGCAAGTAGGGATACCAGTTCCTTAAGATCCACGGGATGCAAGGACAATCTCGATGATAGTGGTTTCCTTTGCAAATGACACATGGAGATTTAGTTTTGGATGGTGCAGTGTGTGGATTTTCACCAGACGATGCATGGTTGCCCCCTTTTTCCATTGGCTTCTTCTTCTTCTTCTTTTCCTTCCCTTTCTTCTTATTTTCAGTTACTTGGTTTTTAGTTTTACTAGCTTCACCAAGTGAAAAGGAAGAAGAAGAGGGAGAAAAAAATGAAGTAGAAGGTTGGGGGTAACTCTAGTATCATCTGGTTTTTTATTTGATTGCTTAGGAATCACAGTGTTTTGAATGACAGAGTTCGAGAAAAGCCATACTGGCAGGTCAATTGTCAGTCTTGGAATGGACAATGTGGCCATATGAGGTGCACCAACAACTCCCCAAGAGGAGAAGGGACTAGGATTCCCCCCAAGGGGAAATCCTTGATTGGTGGACTCCATTTTCTCAACCTAAGACCAATGAGGGAACAATGATGTTATTATGATTAAAATAAATTTTATGACGCTTTGACACAACTTGCTTTTTCAATTTTTAAGAGTCGAGAAAAAGTTAAAGATGACTCTAGTCACCTTCGATTTTTAATGAGCCTGAAGTGACAAGTACTCAGATGGACCTTTTCTTTTAAGGAGTCTGAAAACGAACGAAAGTGACTACTTTGGAAATCTAGATAGAGGGATTACCAAACCAATTGCAAAACTAAAGAATAATTTTTAAGGTACAGTAGTCAATCTTCCCGAATGTTGTGTTCAGTGAATTACGATCGATAGGGCGGCAAACACGGCTTCCTAAGGATAAAGAATATAGCCTATTGTGGTCTCCCAATATATACTCGACGGTACGTGGGAGCACAAGTCCATACTGGCACTTGTCTTATCAAAGAGGAGGAATCAGCCAACCTACGATGAAAATGATAGTTACTAGGCTTTACGATGTCAGAATGCATCTCTAGCCTAGACTTCTAGATGTTGTGCATTAGGTTCCAAAGCATTTTTATGTTCATTGAAATTTATTTTACAGTTGATCTTTCTTAAGAAGTTTGCCTTTAAGGTTCATTGTGTGATATAGATATACAATTCCTAAATATGAAATATAAGATGATAAATAGTCGTTTACTTTATTTTTGCAATGAAAATCCTAGCAACTAAGGAAAGAGAAGCAAGAATCTTTCAACATAGAGCATAGAGCACACACTAAGATGCACTGTCCTAAATAAATTTTCGCACGTAGTCTAAATGAAAATGCACATGCATGTATTTGTTTTTCCTCTTTCTTAATGTGTGAATGACAAAAAGAATGCTAAGTACAGATCTAAACTATTTTCCTTCAAAGCGACAGTACCAACAATTTTCTTTTCAAAAAATGAAAGGAAGACTAAGACGACACTTTGCAATTTCGAATTGAAAACTGCTTTCAATACTTGAAATACTATTAATTCAAATCAAATATAATGGCAAAAGTGTAATTGACTACCAAAAAGAGGAAGACTCTTTTCTTTGACTGAAAACGACACTTGCGACACTTTCAAATCAAAAGACGACAGTTTGATTAAGCTACTATTTGCAAAGGAGAACTACAAATGATGAAAAATACATAAAAAAATTCACAATTCTTTGAACAATGGAGGCTGAATAATGCAAAGGAAGGGAGTTTCAACAGTGATATACTGATCACAGATAGAAAAACTACTGAATAAAGATGAAGACCATGAAGAGAAAACCAAAATCTGGAGGCAGAAACAGTCTTACCTAATCATCGCACCTGTAACACAGGGAAACAGGGATGCATCTCACCTGCAACACATGGGAGGTGCAATGCATCTAGACTGCCAATGAGAGACAGTGCAATGGTCTAGGGACAAGACTGGGCTTGGTTTTTTCTCACAGTTTGCAGCTTAGTTTAGGGATTTAGGCTCAGCTAATGATAGGCAGTAAACACAAAGCATAGGGGCTGATCTAATGAGGTTACTTGAGCTACCACTAGGGCACTTAGGATGTTTGCAAGTTTGATGTTCAGTTCATAAACTAACCCAGAGATTGACTGAAGCAATGTTGATCTACTTTGAGTTGCATAACAAAAGCAGTTCGAAGGCTAGCTGGCTTAACTTTAGGCTTCGTCTGTAGTTTATAAAGAAAACAAATAGAAACAAGCAAACAAGCTATTCGCTCCCCAATGGAGTCACCATTTTGTTATTGGGAAAACTAGTGTCCATTCAGAGCTAATAGTCCCACTAAGAAGGGTAGCTATCTTAGAAACAAACAAACTAAAGTCACTTTGTGTTTTCCTTTATGAGAAATAGATGAGAGAGAAGCAGAGAGTACCAACCTCAGTCTTTCTCTTGGCTCCTTACTTGTTTCCTCTCCCCTTTAACAGTGCTTTGCCACTCTTTCCTTACTTGTCCTACTTCAAAGAACACCTCTAGAGTCAAAGTAGCATAATACCATCAAAGCATAGAGATCTATAACCATAAACAATATAGGATCAGATATATATTGACAATATAAATGCATATATCAATGCAAGATTCAGAGATATACAAGAATATGGAGGAAAAATCATATAGCTTTACTGATAGAAGTAGTAGAAGAGAGGATGACAACCCATTGATCTGACCCAACACCATCCTCCCAACATGAAAGCCCTCTTCACCTCATGAAAAGCTAGATCACCTGAAACTATGATGTTCCATAGAGAAACCAACATCACTTCCTTACAAGATACAAAATTCCAACCTCTGGATCTCTACGATGAGGGATCCATATATAGATATTTGTAGGTGGGTGAGTCAACTTCTAGGATTTTGATTAGTGTCATTTCTCTGATAGTTCTTGGTTCCACTTTGAGATTTCATGATCTCTTACTCATCCCTGGGCGAATTCAGAGAGGCAAGTGTCAAATGAGAAGTTTCTAGAAGATTCTCTAGGTTTACACCTAGCAAACTACCTCTACCATTTGTCTACTCTTGCCCATCGCACCCTATAGAAGGAATTTTCAGTATGCATCGCACCCCCCGTGTGCAATAGGTGAGATGCATCGCACCCTGACCATGGAGTAGGTGAGATGGTCCAGTTTTGACTAGTTTTGAGTAGTTTTTCCAGGAGAACTTCTGGGAAATGATGTAATCAGTTGACGTTGTTCCTTTAGGGTATGAAGCAACACTTTTAGGGGTTTAGAATCCCTTGGTTTATGGACATATGTGATTGGGGTTGCAGTTCCCAAATATGTCTATAACAATCAGTGCTCCTTTCGATAGTGCAACCATATTATCCATTTTGGCTTGCAACAACTACTCAGTTTCTGACATACCCATAGAATCGTAGGCCACTACCCTTTATTGATATGGGGGTTATATATGATGTTCTTATAGTTGTGTCATGAATGCCTCCAACACAGTCTACTGCTCCATCATTGCCTCTTGGAGTGCCTCCCTAGTGACTTCGCGAACCGTATCACTGATGTCACATAGGTCATCCTCAGTCAATGTGATAGGCTCCCCATCCAACTTGGATGCCTTGGTCTTCTTCTGTGACCTTGGTTGTTCTATTGCGCGTGGTCATTTTAAGGGTGAATAGGTGGTGCTTGTCTCCACACCTTTCGTCACATTATCCATTTTCGGCTCTATGGTCACATTTGGACCTCTTTTGTCCTCTGTTGTAGCAACCCCTCCTACTGTTGCCTTGCCTATCCTAGCTTGCGCTCCCTCTCGGGATGCCCGTACATCCTCAGCAAGCTGTTCATTCCACTTTTGTTGTGCTAGGAACTTGGCAGCAACCTTCTATTTTTGAATTGTGGTCTCATTTTTCCCTACTGCATCTGGTTCACATCACTCCGGTGACTAGGTATCAAGCACCGTGAAAACAACGTCATCAATGGCGATGAAGGGAAGTGTGGTACATGTTTGTTTTGGATCCTTGTGCACTTAGATATGCACATGGTGCATATATGGCTTAAATTCACAACATTCTTCACATTGTCATATACCTTGGCAGATAGGCGGGGTTGCTGGTTGATCCACTGTCATATTCTCGCATCTATCAGTATCCAGAAAATCTGGACTTCTCTGATTCTTGTGGCATCCTTTGTCACCCATAGCGTCGCATATTTTGCTGCCTCTGGCCAATATTGGTCCACGGGAGGAAACTGACTATCCTCGGGCAATTCACATGTAACCAATAGGATGGATAAGAGTAACCACATGTAGTGGAAGGTCTTACCCTGCTACTGCGCCTCCCTATAGTTCGCCAGGAATTTGGTGTGGAGGAACTGTGCCCAATTGAACTGTACCCATTCAGCGCATTGCTCAGCTAACACGATGATCGTTGCTGGTACCTCACTGCCTCGACATTTTCTCATCACCTCTCCTACCGAAAACTAGGTAGCAATGCGGACCCGTTTGTCCTGAATAATAGTAATAACATACCCTTTCTGCTTTTTCTCCAACTTATATTTCTTTTTCATGGCTTTTGCAATTGTCAAGTCACCACTCATGCCAATTATTTCCACAGGGTCCCTTCCTTCACAAGGAAGCTGAGAGATCCTATGAATGAGCTCCACCATGATGGGGATTAGTTTTTCTAGCCATAAGTACCCATTGTGCACTAGGAAGAGCAGTTTCCTGATGAAAAATATCGTGATTCGGGCCCGATGAAAATGTGCAATTGACAGGAGGTGGAGTAACCCAGCCTCCTCCACCCCTCGTAGCCATTTCTACAACTGTAGTTTTGTAACATCCTCCTCCGTGCTTTGTTCCATCAGTTCACTAGTTTCCAAATGGGGAAACTTCTCACTATCTCCAAGGTCCTAGTTTTCAAATTTCACAGTGGGTACGCAACCAATCACCATTCCTTCAAACAGAACCCCTTTGGGGAGGGACAGGATTATAAGTGCGCTTGTAACAACATCCAAATATTTAGGTACCTTGACCCTCCCTTTCTGTGGATGGACATACTTAGGCCGTTTTGCTGGAGCTAGTATTGGCTGGATATACTCTTCCATTTCTTCCTCTAGTTCCATTTGTTTGAACAAGGTCAGAGAATCCTCTTCCTCATCATCGCTCTCAATAGTAACCATTTTTCCCTTTACTTCCATCAAAATTTTTCCGAATCGTGGATTTCGCAAAGACATCCAGACTTGTCCTGCTACCTGTGGGTCCTTCTTGGTTTGTGGTGTCCAGGGTGATTTAGGGATCTCGATTGTACCCCCTACCTATGGCGTAGGTTTCTGCGTAATGTCCTTGGTTATGGATATCATCCTAATTAGGGACTCCTACATATCCTTCGGTAATTCTTGAAACCATGGACTTGCTCTCACAACTGCCTCATTCATCATGCTCTTTTCTACTTGATAATATAATGAATTAATATGCAAAGTTCCAAGGGTTGTTCGGTGACATGCCACCTATGCTTTGTATGCCTCTTTGAATTCAAATTCGACTGTTCCCCCCTTTCGTGGCTCGTTAATGTGATTTTGGTGGTAGATCTGTTCAACCCTATGTCTTAATTGCCCGTCGTCCACTCCTCGGTGTCTTAAATGCGACATCTTGTCATGAATAGTGTCTGCAATGATCACCTTCCATCCTCCCCACGCGGCAGCGCAGTCCCTTGTATGCGAACACGTTCTATGCTTCATATTGATTTTGTGCACCATGTCCGAGCCGCGCAAACCCCCTACAGACTCCTTTATAGTCCTAGGCCCTCTTCCAACTGCATGGGCGCTGAGACTGGGCCTCCTACGGATAGTCAAGTGGTCAAATCCCTAGTGCGGGATTTCAATTTTCTTGCTAGCTCGGGCTGTTGGCACCTTTCGAGTACCTTTGTATCTGGTAGTCCATCGCACTCTACTGTATATGGTACACTCCCCCATTGGTGTAGTTGCAACCATGATAGCAGGGTTGTAACTTGTTCAAGCACTGTAGTAGGGTCGGCTAGGTCTGGTCCCCTTATTCTCAGATTCACGTGGCCCGCTTATGTGACTTTGATTTTCATTTTGTTGATTTATTCATCCAACATCGTGCTTTTCCTCCTCAGTCATGCCCATTCTTCATTGAGTTCATGAAGTTGCAAGCTACCGTGTTGAATGGCTTCCTACAACCACCAAATTCCTTTGCCCAGGTCCTTGTGGTCAGTCCAAATTGCAGGGGCGGTGGTTAGGGAAATTCTCTCCACTTTCCTAGTTTTATCATGTTTGATCGTGAATAGGGCCATTGTTGCACACCTCATTTTGTTTATGGTCCTATAGGCCCAGCGAACCCCTGGTACGTGTAGATTTAGTTGGGACAGTGGTTGCATAGCATATAGCTGCATCCTTTGTCGTAGGTGGGTAACCAACCCACTCTGTCCTGGTTGCCCAAACCATGTTTGATGCTGAGGGCCTCCAACCCATACACACAACCACCTTCTACATTCATGCCCATTCCACCTAATATTCCAAGGTGTACCCCACCCTTACGTAGTTGTCACGCGCAGTTCCCCTTTTTGCACACCGTGCTACTTCTGCTCCATCATTGTAGTTCCACAGTGGTCTACGAATTCCTCACCATTTTTTGCACCATCATCTGCTGATAGTTTCCTTACTTTGGTTGTCATGCGTCGCAGTGATCAAATCATCATATTACAATTTACCATTGTTACTTCATGTAATCAGTTTTGTCATCGCTCTATCTCTTCATTTGAATCCGACGTGCAGGAACTATCACGTTCCCATGAGATTCTCTCGTCCCCTATTGGATTCACCCGATCCTGGTCTTGCACTATTATCTAGTAGATTCAGTCTAGTTCATCATCACTATCCTCATTGCACACAGGTTTAGTGTAGCGCACTCCTTCGGCTAGGTCCAACAGAACTATTACACGATGCGACTTTTTTTCGAATATCATCTTCTGTCTTTTTAAGTTGATGACCCCATTCATGTCCATGGCCCAGTATATTCCTAGAAATGTGGGGTAGGGATTATTGTCATCAACAATTTATATTACCTCAAAGTCCATCTGCATACTTATGCCTTCAATGTCCACTGTCACCCCTTGCAACCTTCCCACTGGTAAGATCTTTTGTTGGTTGGCCATCCATAATCGAATAGGAGACCACTGTAGTGTAGGCCTGCCCATGCATTCCCACATCTATTTTGGTAATACATTCGCATCTGATCCCAAATCCAGGATGACCTAATCCATCTCATACTCACCAATTTGTGCCACCAATTGCATTTCCCATCTGGTAGGCAAAGCATGCTTTCCAAGTTTTCGGACCACGCATGACTCTCCTGACCCTGCGCACTTAGTGATCAGCTCTTGTAGTCCCTTAGTTGCCTTATTGTCACGTAGCAGCTTCATACATGTCTCTAAAAGGGTAGTAAGCATAGAAGGATCCATTCCTGGCTCAAGTTGATCCTTACCACCTGAAGTAGAGGCCTCTGTGAAGCTCTTCTTAGCTTCCTTAAATGTTTCCTTCATGTGCTCCATCTCAGACTTAGGTTCCTTTGTAGGAGCCTCGTGAACCTTCGAATCTTCTCCAGGTTGTTCCCTCTTATCGTCCCCTGTAGTTTCGCTGCTTCTGAGTACCATGTTTATGCTAGGGTCCTCTTCACGTGGTTCATACCTCATCATTTGGATGTTTTGAGTTGAAGTAGGTTGTAGTACCCCTTTCTCGTGCATTTGGGTGATCAGCATTGGGAAACTACCATTTCATGATCAAACTGCTCACAGCATGGACAAGATATTCTCATTGGGTTAGTACAATCACGAGCGTAGTGCCCTGGCCCCCTGCAATTATAACAGATCAACTGTCTGCACCCTCGTCTAGGTCCCATTCCTCCTCTTCCTCATCTGCATCCTTGGAATCCATCGTGTGCCCCTGCGGCTAGATCGAAACTTCGTATTTTAGTTTGCATTTGATAGGGTGGGGTCCTATCCATCATAATCTCATAGCTTCGACATGTTTGGTTGTCGCAACCCACTGATGTACAGAAGTTACAGTACAGTTGTTGCGGAGCCTGGGTATACTTTTGCAATAGGTGATAGTTGTCTGTCGCATGCTTTCCTCCTACTTGACAAATCATGCACCCAAGTACAGGTGCCACACTTGGCCCTGCTTGTACCTCCAGCCTCAAAGGCATCAGCCCCCCTCCCGCTAAATAGTTTGTGAATACAGGGCATTTATCCTTGTTGTGACCCTAGCCTTTTCATTTGGTACACCACACTTCACGCGCATCTGGTCGGGGCGCCCTATCTTGCTTCAGGCTTTGCATCTCCAAGCATAGGTTTTGTAGTTGTGTGTGGATTTGTTGAACTCCCAACCTAGGATCTTGTATTGGGGTTTCATGCAACCTCATCTCTATCTCTAACACTTCATCTTGGGTTTAGATCTTCTGCTCTGACAGCGTCGTCCTTAGGTGCAGTGTTAGGGATGCCACAAACCAGGCACGGTGCTGTGCATATAAAAGTGTCATATTAGCCTCACAGATCATACTCTTTAGGCATTGATATATATCCCATGGAGTCTGTTATCTCAAAATCAAGCCCTAGAAGGCTGCAAACCAGGAAGACTTCAAGTAACTGTTTCAAACCAATCTTTTGACTAAGGCTTAGCCTCCTTAGCCTGAGAGGGCTCTCTCAAAGGGTTATTGATTTTGACTAATAATTAGATGGCTAACTCTAATATAACAACTCTGAGAAATATAAATGGTGGAAACACTTTTAATTACTATCCATTGGGCTTATGGAGTCAACACACCTCAATAAAACAATTAGCTCAACCTTACATGGAAGTCAGGGCATTCAGCATTCAAACATTCAGAATATAAAATCATATAGGACCACACAGTTTATAAATGTATACAGGAAGTCAAAGCACATTCAGTGAATTCTGAGTGATTATACATCCATAACACTGCAAGAATTAGAGAAAGGACAACATCACATATTCTGAATATAAAAAATCCCTCATGAATCCTGAGAAGTAACGCAAAATATGTATTACTGAAACTGAGTCTTACATAAGCCAAATACAAGCTTTTCTCATAAAATTTCCAACCTTGAGTACATTGATGCTTCAGCTATATATAGAGCTCTTTACATAATTGATATTCCTCCTCAAGCATGAGGGGAATTCGAATTCATCCTACTATGACACCTAATGATACTTAAAACTAACTATTAAATGCAAATGACACCTAACTAGGAGTGTAACTACTTATTATGATTACAACAACCCTATATAAAGATTTAAAGCATTCTTTGACACCTAATACTCCATGAAGTCGAATTTGATGAAGCCTCCCATGTGGTCATCTGACTGCTGAAGACAAACCCTAGAAATTAGGGAACATGTTTCCATGTTTTTAGGTTTAGGATTCCTGAAAATGGCACGTGGGACAGAGCCTTTATCTCCTCATCCATGACACATTTTTCGAAACTGAGGGAGGTTTTTGTATTCCAGGATGTCTAGAACAAAAAAAACTCTTGGTTTTTGAAAATACTTCTCCAGCTGTCCAGAATCGATCTTTGATGTTCCTAGAAACTAGGAGACTGTCCCTTGCTTTGTTCTGGCTAAACAATGGGTCTTGTAACAGAGCTCGTAACTTCTGATAAAAAATGTATTTGGAAACACTGAAGGAGGTGTTTGTGAACCAATCTTCGCTAAACAAAAACCTCTCTTGGTTTTTTGAAACACCTTTCCTATCGCCCAAAACGTGTCGTTGAAAAACAGGTGTAAAACAGAGAAATATGCCTCTGAAAAACTGCACCTACAGCAGTTTCGTAGCAGAAGTTTGGTCCTTCATTTCTCCCACCTCAGAATGGATTTGAAGAAACTGAAAGAGGTTTTTGTAGTGCAGCATGTTAGGAAGAAAAACGTCTTTCCATTTGAAAAATTGAGTTCTCCGCTGCTCAAGAAAGCTTCTGTAATTTAACTAGTAAAAACAATTTGTTTGCTAAAACAGGTTGCTTCAGGGGTTCCAAAAATCACAGTTTCAATACCAAACTCTGACTGTCTTTGGATTTCTTTTCTCAACAGCCACTCATTGAATGGATTAAAGGCCAAAGAGTTAACCTCACTTTGATGAATTACAACTGATTGTTGAGGCTTGTTAGGTGCAGGTGTACGCATGTCCCATATGAGAAAATGGCAATCATTTCCAACAGAGCCAAAAAGGTATTCATCCTTGAAATGCCATGAAACATCTTTAACTGCTCCCTCATGAACCTTTAACTATTTGATTGGCCTCAAGCACTTTCTTTCCAAATGCAGCGTTTATATCCCAGAAGCATATTGTGCATCGTTTGAACCACTTAGTATGTGACCTTCTTTTAGAGGAATTCATGTCAAACCATATCCTTCATTAGAATGACCTTTCAATATCAATTCGGGATTGCAAACCCTTTCTTGAGGAGCCTTTGATGGATGCTTGCTGTAATCAAACACATAAACATTTGAGTTCACTGTCTTCGTTGCAATGACAAAAATGAATTATGTGGCATGTAGCGAGCCTTGTTAACTTCTCCTTCATATTTGTTGCTTCCACAGTGCTCCCAAGAGTAATTACTGGTATAGTTGATGCAAAGAATCCCATTGGAATGAATTGCTTCTCACCAAAGACGATATGAGCATATACTCCATCTGAGATTATTAACAAACCTAACCTTTTAGCTGTCTCTGCAATGTGAAGATGACATGAGATATAAGCCCTTGCTAGATGTTTGTGTTGTGTGGATGATCCTTATTCATAAACTCCCTTTCAAAAATTTTTCCCTTTTGTTCCTCAAAACTGTTCAACTATATCAAAATATGCAGCTACAGCAGTTTCGTAGCGCGCTACGAAACTGCTGCGCATTAGGCATTATCTTCAGCAGTTTCGTAGCGCGCGCTGCGAAACTGCTGTGTAATCACCAAAACATATTTTTAATGCCAATTCAACTCTCTTGATATTTCCTTTGCTTGAAATGGCCTTTCCATCTACCATGAAGTTGTTCAAAACTTACATGCCTTGCTTGAGCCTTCAAAGAACTCTGATGTATACTGACCCTGAGTTTGCCAAGTGCTTCTTATGCATGAAAGGAACTTGAGAATAACCAAGGCCAATTCTCCCTTACCTTACCCTTTTCCTTTGAAATCTTTTCAGTGATAACAGAGTCTTTCCTAGAAGCATCACAATTTCCTTAAATCTGATGTTTCATTGAGTTTCTGATTTCAATCGGCTAAACTCTTTGTTCAATGCATGTTGGATCTCCGTTGTTCCAGCATTTAGATGATCGCTAGAGTGCTTGATATACCATGTCAACACACGATCCTGTAGTGAACTCACCAACTGTTGGCTTATATGGGCCTAACCTAGGTTCGGAAGAATTAGTTAGCCAAGAAAATCCCGCAACTACTGGCCCTTTCGGCAACAGCCTGTTGAGGGCAGACTGAGGTCTCACCCGAGGTAGCAGGGGAGGGTGTTGGAACTAGGTTTCCACACCCTTGGGATGTCTAGATGTGTTCTAGAGGTTTTGTGCATCGTTCCACAGCATCACGCTACTCTGTTTCACACAGATTTGGACCCAGAATGATTTTATTTTATATGATTGCATTGTTGACCGATCTAATCTACTTGATGAAGTATTGTAACTCAGATCTACTTAGAAGGGTCTTTAAGCAAACATTTAACAGATTTAACCAGTTCACATATTTAGAATACACTTAGATTCACATATATCTATAACATCAGCATATGCACATAGACTAAACAATTATATCAATCATTCATCTAGTTATATTTGTGATAGCTCAGATTGTAACATAGAATTTATAGAAGAAACTTATTTTTATTTTCACTTATGACTAATACATCCAGATCCACCCTGCACACTCAGCTGTAGGGGTCTGCACACACAGCTGCAGACTCTTCCAAGCCTCTGTGCACATAGTTGCAGAGCCTCTATCCACTACCCAAACCGCTAACTTGGACTTAGAGATGCTTTCAAAGTGCTTCCCTCAAAAACCCATTACAATTGAGATCCAAGATCATACCCAAAAGGAACTTCCTTTCCCTCATAGAGTCATGCTCTATTTATACCTATCTATGGTCCATGGACTGACTTACTTCCTATTATTTTATATTATTTTTCGAGTAGACAGCCCTTTGAATCGGTCTTTTACCTTTCGTGCTCCGCATATTTCGGAGGTTTACAATATTTTTATCCTACTTTCTAGACTCTCAAAATCAAAACTGTTACACAGGACCTCTACTACCCAACAGTCCCCCAACATAATCATCGTGACTTGTCTCTAGTCACTTGTTGGTGTGGTGAGACACGTTGTTGTGGCTTCGCGGTTCACCTCCCTCTGAGTGACACTCATCGTCCTACTACTTCTTGGTTGTCTCCTGCCATGCTTCGTCTAGCCCCTACTTCAATTTTTTTACCATTCCTTGCGACCGATGATGCTCATTCTACCCTGCTCAATTAACATAGAACACCCCCTCATAGGATTTTAGCTCAAGCAGGGGAGCCGCATATGGGACCTCCTTGTACCACCATAGCCACTTCCAACCTTCATATCTACTCTTCACACTATATGCTACGGCTTGTGTTGCAATTTTGCAAGACCATTGCTACTGTCCATGAGATCCCAATCCTCAAGGTCTGTCAGAGATGACTTATTAACTTCGTTTCTACCCGTGGTCTCTATCTTTCCATCCTTTCTTTGTATTGTTGTAGTTCGTCGGCCTGCCCCCGGGCAGGGCAATGACATCCAAACCAATTCTACTTCGTGTCTCTTCTTTTTTGGTACCTCCCCTACTATTGATGCTGCAATTTGCAGGATTCTCGTAGCTGTCAAAACCCTGCTCCTTAGAAAGTCTTGCTACTTCAACGACCATATCACCACCCTCGGGCTTATTCCTTGTGTAGAGATAATGAAAAACTCCATATCGATAACTAGCATGTATTTTCCAGAAGTGTAGGTCACTTGGTGGATGCCCCTCAGTTACCTATAAGCAATTTGATTTTTAAATTCATTGGTTCTCGCTTGTTCTAGCATCCTCGTGTAAAATATGTGGTAGCTTGTTCTATATACAACTCGTACTCCCTCTCTTATTGTCTACCGCCTGATCCCTTTTGCCATAATGCAAACATCTTGTCATGAATAGTGACAGGAACAGTCACCTCTCTTCTTAGTAATGCATTGGCGCAATCTTTATCAAACAACAATGATCTTGTTGATGAGCCAAATCGACATGTAGCCTAGTACTCGCACCTCTTTCCCCTAGACTGCTTTACTGTCGTGCACTCTCTTTCAACTGGTTGGAGCGATGAGACTGTCCCTTGAATGGTTAGTTAGGCGACCTGCCCACCCATGTAGAGCTTCAAACAACTGCCATTCACTCAGCCTAGGAAGGGGTCTCCATTGAGTTTGGCAAGCTAAATTGCTTCCCCATTTGTAACTTCTTTGATGACATAGGGTCCTAACCAATGAATTTGGAGTTTACCAGGGAATTTCTCGAACTTACGATCATATAGCAATGCTAGATCATTTTCCTTGAAGGTGTGCACCTTGATATGGCGATCATGCCATGCTTATTCGCATTGTTTCTATACTTGCTGATGGAATCTGGCCAAAAACCATTCCTCCTCTAGTTCCTCTAGTTGTGCGAGCCTTTCCTCCAAAGCCTCGCGGTCTACCATATCTGTGATTGCTGCGATTCGTAGACTAGGCACAATATATTCCATAGGCATAATGGCCTCCTTGCCATAGACTAATCAAAGAGGTGTCTAGCCCATCAACTTCTTGCATGTGGTTTGGTATGCCCATAGCATAGCAGGGATGCGCAAGTCCCAGTCATTTCATTGCGCATTGTAGACCTTGGTCAATGCTATCTCCAAGATTTGGTTGAATGCCTCAACTGTCCCATTCACTTGCAAGTGGTATGGCGTGCTCAGCTGATGATATATTTGGAACTCCTCAGTGAGTGCGCTGATTGTTTCATTTAGGAAATGCATTCGCCAATCGCTCATGAGAAATTTGGGACAGCCAAACCTTGTTAGTACGTTCTCGAACAAAAACTTTGTAGCTATCGCAGTCGTGCAATCATTAACTGACTGTGCCTCTGCCCATCGAGTCAAATAATATGTCACAGTGATGATATAGCATGCGCCCATCTTCCCTCATGGCTCAATAGGTTCGACAAAATTGATTTCCCACTTCTCAAATGGCTGTAGCGCCATTTGTCGCTGGAGTGGCATTTCATCTCTCTGCAATGGTTTCCCCATCTATTGACACATGCTGCAGGCTCGGCAGTATGCTTTCGAATCCTGATACAAAGTGGGCCACCATAATCCTGCACGAAGGATCTTCTGGGCTGTGGCACGGCCCACATAATGTCTGCCAGCAAGCCCCCCATGTGCTTTGGCCAGGATCTGTGCTCGCTCAAGCTCCAGGACATATCTACGTAATATTTCATCATTTCCCATTTTGTAGAGGTGTCTTGCAATCACGGTGAAATCTGGAATGTGTATCACCAATTCCTTCTTTTGCTGAATAGAATATCCCTGCAGCGTGGTTCTAGTAGTTAAGAAATGGATTATATCCTTAAAATGACCATTCGCTACATGCATTGCATACTGCTGTGCATCTGGGAGTCCATCCTTTGGATTTGTGGGTTCTTCGCGAATCTCAATTCAGGAAAGCTGATTGGGGCCTGCATTTAGATGTCTCAGCTTTACGACGACCTCAAAGTCATACTCCTATAATAATAGTAACCATCTACAAATGCATCCCCCCAACACAGGCTTGTTCACTAGGTATTTTAACGCCGAGTGATCGGTATACATCTTAAAGTGGCCTCCAAGAAGATAGTGGCAGAATTTTTGAAGTGCGTATACCATCACTAATCCCTTGCACTCGGTAGTGGAGTAATTCTTCTCAGATTTTGACAACCAATGACTTGCGAATGTAATCAGGTGGTCAATTCCCTCTGCTCCTGGTTGAGTAAGTACCGCCCCAAGAGCGATACACGATGCGTCGACATGCACATGAAACTCGATGTCCCATTTGGGAAAGACCAATTTAGTGGCTGATGCCATATTTTACTTGAGCATCTCCATACTTTTGTTGCATTCCTCATTCCAGTAATAGGTAACATCCTTCTTCAGCAATTATTCCATCAGAGTTGTGATCTAAACATAGGTTTTGATGAACTTCTGATAGTAGCCCGTGTGTCCTAGTGTGGTGCGTAGTTGTTTGACACTTTGTGGCACTTGTAGATTGAGTATGATGACGATCTTTGCTAGATCCACCATCAAGCCTTGCTTACAGACCACATGGCCCAGCAGGTTTCTGAATGGGACAAAGAAAGTACACTTCTTTATGTTTAGCACAATCTAGTGTCGGCAGAAAGTGTCCAACATCAACCGTAAGCTCACTACGTGCTTCTTAACTAGTCCAAACACAGTCCAGTCATCAAGATAGACCTCTAAGAACTTGTGTATAAATTCTTTGAATGTCGCTACCACTATTCATGAAAATATCATCAGCGCATTCTTCAATCCAAAGGGCATCATCGTTTACTAAAAGCAACCCTATTCAGTGGTGAACATTGTTTTACTCCTGTCCTCTAGCGTGATCTTCATCTGGTGGTATCTTGAGAACCCATCTGTGAAGGAGTAGGCTTCCTACCCCCCCACATTTTCCAGTACCTCATCTATAAACAGAGTTGGAAATGGATCATTAATGCAGGCATCATTGAGCTTCTTGAGATCCATGCAGATACGAATCTCACCCTTCTGTTTCTTCTCCTTCACAACCATTGGACTTACCCACTCGCACTCCTCAACTGGTTCAATGATTCCCGCTACCAACATCTTGTCAAGTTCTTTGCAAACCTTCGCTTTATATTTTGGGTTCAATCGATAGGGTCATTTCTTAACTGGTTTCGCATCTAGGTTCAACGTTATCCTCATCATTCCCAGGTCTCCTAGGATCCCTTTTAGCTCTATGATTTTTGTTGGGAATAAATCTTGATATTCACGAAGCAATTCGATGACTTTCTCCATTGTGGCATCATCCCAATAGTCCCCCAGTGTTGCCTACTTTGGCTCTTCTATGGTCCCAATATTGACTTGTCTCATTTTCAACAATGCCATGATATTTGGATCTTTGATTTTGGGTTCACTCACCTCACAACTCCCCTCTTATTCCAGAATGTTGACATTTTGCAGATCATCCTCATCATCTTCTACCTAGACATTATAGCATTCAAGAACCTAGCTCAGCTATCATGACCAGTCGGTTTGCATAGTTTCCTCTGGTTCCAATGGTGCCTTGAAAATGGAAGCCTTTACCAGCTGTAATGCTTCATCTGCAGGATCCATTGATTGATCTTCAAAGAGGAATGTGGACAAAAACCCTGAGCGCAAGATATCCCACTCACCTGTGTCGTGTCAGAGCTCCACTTTAGTATACCAGTTTCTGGGAATGACATCCAGGGTGTGATAAAATAAATGCACCCATTCTGGCTAAGGTTCCTCTCCATAGGCTTTGATCCATCTGGTAAGGTGCATGCACGGGTCATCGCGTCCATCGTATTTCTCTGTTATGCGTAGTTCTAGCTTCCCAAATCTGATCTTCATCATGCATCTATAGCCACACCAATCATCGAAAGTCCCTTCATGTGTTCCCCACCATCGTGTAGGCGTCGCGTGCAATGCTCATCTCAACGCATCAAACCGTTGGTGCTCTTGTACCTTGATTTCAATTTTGGTTATAAATTCATCTATTATCATCAACCCATCATATGTCAATAATTCGCGATCCTGGGCCCTTACAAAATATAGAGATTTAGTCATCATATTGCAGTGTAGCGTAGTCACTCTGTTCAAATTGTTACGCCATCGCTCATCTTCTTCGTTTGAATCGGTGGTGCAAGATTCTACATAGCTTCATGATATTCTTCTATCCTTCGTTGTCTTGCCCCATTCTTTCCTTTGTGCAGCTATTTTGTAGATACCATCTAATTCGTCATCACTCTCTTTGTTGCGCATGGGTTCAATATAGTGCAGTCCTTCAACTGGATCTAGCAGAATGACTACGCAAAGAGACTTTGTTTCAAATACCATTGTCCACTTCTTTAAATTAATAACTCCATTCATGTCGGTGGCCTAGTCTATTCCTAATAATGCAGGATAGGGCATACTTTCATCCATGAGCTCAATAACTTCAAAGTCTGTCCGAGTACTTGCACTGTCAAGGTCTACCGTAACTCCTTCCAGCCTTCCCATGGGAAGCACCTTCTGCTGATTTTCCATCCGGAGTTGAATAAGGGACCATAGTTGTGTAGGCTTATCCATGTGCTCTCGAGTTTTTTTAGGTAGTACGTTGGCATCTGAGCCTAGATTAAGAATGACCTGATCAATTTCATACCCACTAATCTATGCTGTTAGTCACATTTCCCTCCCAGTCTGCGACAAATGTCTTCCCAACTTTCGAACTAGGTGAGGTTCACTCCATCCTGCACATCTATTTATTAGTTCTTGTAAGCTTTTAACTACCCTGTTGTCACGAAGCAATGTTATAGATGTCTCTAAAAAGGTAGTTATCACCAAGGGATCCCTAACCAGCTGAAGCTGATCCCTACTACCTGGGGTAGAGACTTCCGTGAAGCTCTCCTGAGCTTCCAGATATGTCTCCTTACCCACCCCTGCGTCTTCCTTACTTAAGCTCCTTTTATCCACTCCTTTGGTTGTGCACTTGTTAGTACCATGTTGACTTTGGGATCTTCCTCGCGGGGTTTGGACCTCATCATTTGCACGTTCTGGGTTGTTATTGGTTGCACTGCCCTTTTTTCATGGATCTGTGCTATCAGTGTAGGACAATCTATCAGCTCATGATCAAATTGCTCACAATAACTGCATGAAATCCTATTAGGGTTGGTACAATCCCACGCGTAATGTCTTGGACCATCACAATTGTAGAAAATTAGCTACTCGTAACCCCTTCCTCGCCCCATGCCACCCTGTCCTCGCCCACAGCCCTAGAACCCATCACACGCGATCACTGCAGCTGGATCTTGACCTCGCACCTCAGTCGACGTTCTGTAAGTAGGTGACTGGCCCATTAATAATTAATAGCTATGGCAATCCCTTTCCTCGTAGCCCACCGATCTGCAAAAGTTGCAAAATAGCTGCTGGGGGGTCTGGTTGTATTTTGGTAGTAGATGATAGTTATTTGTGTTGTGCTTTCCTCCCACCTGATAGATTGCGCACCAGAGCAGGGTTGTTGTGCTCGGCCCTACTTTTGGTTACAATGGTGTTGGTCCCCCCGTTGCCGCATAATTCACTGAGACTGGGCAGTGATCTTTATCATGCCCCTGGCTCCTACACCATACTTCATCCCAAACTTCTCCCCATGGTGCCTGTTCTTGTTTTAACTTCTTCATTTCCAAACAAAAATTTTGTATCTACGCTTGGATTTGCTGAACTCCCAACCCCAGGTCTTATAACGCAGTGTGTTATATACCTAGGGGGGGTAATATGGGGTACCGAGGGAGGTGCCCAAGGTAATAATGTAATAATGGGATGGGCCATAGTAATAAATAAGGTGGTTAACCCATGTCATGTAAGGGACCACAAGTAGTTAATAATAATGTAATGGGCCCATGGTATTAGTTGATGGTATGAGTAAACCATGGTAATGATGCATGGTATTGTATGTATGAGGCCTATATAGAGGCTAGAGACTCCACATGGAGATATAAGAAGAGAAATATTCTTGTATGAACAGGCATATGGCTTGTGGAGTATTCTCCTTCCTTAAGGAGTGATTGTATGGTGTTGCCCTACCTTAAGGGTTTGATCAATAAAGAATCATTTCATATCATTTCTGGGTTTCTTTGCATTATCTTATAATTTCTTATCAGATCTATAATATCTTGGGTTAGATTTACAACAAGTGGTATCAAAGCTATATTTCTGGTTTAGATCTACAACAAGTGGTATCAGAGCTACAACAGGTGGTATCAGAGCACTTTCTTGGGCACAAAAGTGGTATCAGAGCTACAACACAGTGTCATGCAACCTCATCGTTGTCTCTAATGCTTCAGCCTGGGTTGAGATCTTTTGTTGTGATAGAGCCATCCTCAGATGTGGTGTTAATGATGCCATAAACCAAGCACAGTGTTGCGCATCTGTCAATGTCATGTTAGCCTCGTGAATAGTACTTTTCAATCTTTGGTCCAAATCCCACGGGGTTTCACCAGGCATCATCGCGATCTCTTTGAATCGTGTAATCGACAGTGTTTCTGACTTCAGTCAGCTAAACTCCTTCTTCAATTCGGTCTAGATTTTTGCTATCCCCATCATTGGATGATCGCTTGAGTACTTTATGTGCCATGCCAGTGCTCGATCCTGTAGCGTGTTGGCTAAGGCAACCTTTTTGATATTATCATCCGCAATTCGTTGTTCATTCCATACTGATTTTAGCACAAACCAGAATTGTTTTGGGTCTTTGCTTCTTGTGCCTTTGAATACCAATAATTGGATAACGCTCATCATTGTTACTCTTGAACTACTACTATTCCTGGTCCCTTCGATCCTTCAATTCTCTTCTCCCTTGAGTCCCCGCGTTTAACACTAGACACCCCTTAGGCAAATCCCAGTCCCAACAATGGAACCATTTGTTGGCTTATATGGGCCTAAACTAGGTTCGAAAGAATTATTTGGCCAAGAAAATCCTGCAGCTACTAGCCCTTTCAGCAACAGTCTATAGAGCGTAAACTAAGGTCTCACCCGAGGTAGCAGGGGAGGGTGTTGGAACCAAGTTTCTACACCCTTGGGATGTCTAGATGTGGTCTAGAGGTTTCATGCACCGTTCTGTAGTGTTGCGCTACTCTGTTTCGCATAGATTCAGACCCAGAATGATTTCATATTTCTGTAATCGCACTGTCGACCGATCTAATCTACTTGATGAAGTATTGTAACTCAGATCTGCTTAGAAGGGTCTTTAAGCAAACATTTAATAGATTTAACTAGTTCGTATACCTAGAATACACTTAGATTCACATATATCTATAACATCAGCATATGCACATAGATTAAATAGTTATATTAATCATTCAACCAGTCAGATTCACGATAGCTCAGACTGTAGCACAAAATTTGCAGAAGAAACTTATCTTTATTTTCACTTACTACTAATACATCTAGATCCACCCCGCGCACTCAGTTGCAGGGGTCCACACACAGCTGCGGACTCTTCCAGGCCTCTGTGAACACAGCTACAGAGCCTCTATCCACTACCCAAACCCCTAACTCGGACTTATAGATGCTTTTAGAGTGGTTCCCTAAAAAACCCATTACAATTCAGATATAAGATCATACCCAAAAGGCACTGCCTTTCCCTCATAAATTTGCGCTCTATTTATACCTATCTATGCTCTATAGATTAACTTACTTCCTATTATTTTATATTATTTTTCAAGTGGACAACCCTTTGACTCGGTCTTTTATCTTTTGCGCTCCGCATATTTCGGAGGTTTACAATATTTTTATCCTATTTTCTAGACTCTCAGACTCAAAACTGTTACGTGGGACCTCCGCTACCCAACACCAATGTAGCCTTTTTTATGTTATCATCCATAACACCTTGGGCTTCCCATACTGCCTTTACCATGAACCAGAATTGATATGGTTCCTTATTTCATATGCTTCTAAATATGGGCAACTTGATCGCACTTGCCATTCCAACCCTTTGAGGTGGTGGAGGTGGGGTGGGTGAAGATGGGGCTGATGTAGGCGAAGTGGGTGATGGCATGGATGGAGGTGTTAACTATGGAATGTGTTGCTTTACCAACTGAACCACACTTCTAGGAGATAACCCAACAAGCTCCTCCTCACTTTCTCGCGAAAGTGAAATCATGGGACTGTTCTCTAAACCTTTGATCCCTTTGTAGCCTCTTCCACTCTACATTATCCCAGATGTTAGAGTCGGTCTTGTCAGTCCTCCTTCAGAGATCAAAACTCTTTCTACATCTCATTTTTAGGTGTCTCGCTCCATTCACTCAGCTGCATTCTGCTAGAGGCATGCCATAATCTGATGGAAGGGTCTTGTCAGTTCATTCCCCTCATGTCTTGTACCTGCTGGCTTAGGTATTTTCATCAAAGTTATTAAAATCCATGACAGTCAATGTTTGATATTTTAATGGACAAGACTCATTTCGGTCATTAGGTCTAGGTTTTTCAAATTGTTGTTCTCAAAGTGCTTCAAAGATACTTGCAGGCCAGAGGAAGGTTCAATAATTCACTCAAATGATGTTTTTGAGCAAGAAAAGTTGAATTTTGGAAAACTGAGAGAGGTTTTTGTCCACAATAGGCCAAGGAAGAAACACCTCCTTCATGTTTTACACAAGTGTCATGGATTTAGAGAAATGTAAGAAATACAACTGCCTCGGGAGAATTGATGCACCTCTAAAGTGACCTTGGGAAAATAAATTTTTCTCCTAGCTCGGTTAGCCAAATGACTTGTGTGATGCATAAAATGATAACTAGACACAAATATTTTTCCAATGAGCTATCATGAGCTCAATTTGGAGTTGCAGAATGCCTTCAAAATTTGACCACAATAGCACTCTATCTTGAGGCAACCTCAGTGGGCATATTTTCACCAGTCTTGGGCGATTTGCTTTTTGACAAGGAAAATGAACTTCAAATTGAAAAATTCTAGTTGGGTTGGAATGTAGACTCAAAGCCCTTTTGAATGGGCTATCCTGCACCCAATTTGGACACTGGGAAGGCCTCCAAACGTCTCCTATAAAAAGCGCTACGCATAGGCTCTATGTGCCTCGCACTGGCGCGATGATTATGATAGGGAGCTCCAAATCAACAAAAGTTTGCATTTTTGGATTTAGCATGAAAAATCACGACCACTGGTGCATGGCCAAGAAATTTGGAGTATTTTTGGGGCATTTTTGGTCATTTGACAAATTTTTGTGCACAAACGGGGTTTTTCTCCCTGTGTGTCGCGCCACTGGCGCGACGCTTAGGATTGGGAGCTCCAAATCACAAAAGGTTTGCATTTTTGTATTTAGCATGAAAAATCATGAATTTTGGTGCATGTCCAAGAAGTTTGGGCAAGTTTTGGGTCCACAGGAGGTCAAAAACACTCAAACAATGACCTCTCTGCCCCTATTTTGACACACAGGAAGCAGTCTTGGGAGATTGAAGTTGTGGAGGGGAAAATGAGCACTAAATTTAGAAATTCCACTTGGGTTGGAAAGTAGACAGATAGGGCTTTCTAACAAGCACACTTGGGCACAATTTGGACTTCATAAAGTACCTCAAAATCGCCTCCAAAGTGGTGCAATGCATATAGATTTGGGCGCGGCGCATATAGACCCAAAGTCCAAAATCACTTCCGCTCCGTGAAATTTCGATTCGCGACTTTCTCCAAGTGGGGCCTCTCATTTATAGTACACTTTTTTCGGCACCTAAGGCAAATTTTAAGGAATATTTTCACTAAAGGTTGGCTTCTATCCAAGTGACAAAGGAAGGCGAGCAGTCACCCAAGCAATTTGTCATTTTTGTAATGTTGCACCTGTCACTAATGGTTGGCTTTCCATTTCCAGTTTGTAATGATTTGAAAAACTCCCCAACTCTGGGTCATTCTATTTCTCAATGGCATAGTATATTTATTGTATGCAAAACCATTTGCAAAGGGTTGGTTGTAATTTCTGGGAAACTGTGGGAGAGAAACTCAGTTCTTCATTGTATATTTTGATAGAGAATTAATGAAAGGCGGCGGCTCTGGTTCATGAGATTCATGTGGTGTGAGTGTAGCAAATGTATTCTCTTTATATTTCATATGTATTTCGTTATGTTTCATAGTTCATTCATATTCATTTCCAGTGAAATTTTCTAAGATAAGTTATAATTCATGTTTATTTCTCTCCCTGTGGGAAAGCTTCACGTTCTGTGTTCTTCTTCTGTTGAAAAGGATTCATGTATTTATGCCCTTTTCACCCTCCTAAACAATCTTTCCATTTCGCATTATTTCAACTTTAATTTCTAGACTTTCCGCCTATCTTGCCTCACAAAGTAACCTATGCCTTTGTGTTAAATTCTCTGCTCATTGCTGCTCGTTGGTCCCATACCTCCCAGAAACTCAGTCATTTATCAAAAATTGCCTGTTCTATCCTTATTTATTTACTAGCCTAAAATCAATATTTCACTACAAGTCATCTAAGACCATATTGTTTTGATTATTCACTGAGCGTGACACAGAGAGAGCCCTCTCCTCTTCTGGTAGGGCTAGCTACCAGACTGAGCATGGTTTGTGGTTACCCTGAATTTTGCCTTCCTTCAGCCTAAGGCAGATTTAGGTGCTAACATAGTGGCGACTCCACTGGGGACAAAATGGTTTGCTTGAAGATTGTTTTGCCCCAATACATCTATCAAGCTCAGATCTGATGGTTGATGGTGAACAACGATCAGGCATAAGAAGACAACTGAAATCATTCACCTGGAAAGTCCTTTCACTGAAGAATCTAGCAACTAGTGCTTCATGGTGACTCAACTGCAGAGGGATTAGTAGCTTTGAGATTTTTTTAAATGGAGCGGATTGCAAGAAGATACGCTCCCATGAGCTGAGATGAAATTATAGGCTTTCCAAATAAGATTCCGAAAGTAGATTGTTCAAGGAATTTGCCTACGTTTAAAGATGATGGTAGGAAGGATGCTGCTTTACATCTAGTTAGATTTCACATGCATATTCGCAAGTTAAAAGTTGATTTTCCTGAAGATTGCCTGATGAAGATATTCCTGGCCACTCTAGAAGGTGAAGCCCATTCTTGGTATGAAAATTTTCCCACTGCTTATATTTACTGTCTAAAGGATTTTCATTCCCTGTTCATTGAAAGATATAAAGACTCTTATCCGTCATTAAATCTAGTTCATGACTGTTGAAAACATGCTTCTACTTTTATTGAAAGCCTTGAAATATATTATGAGGATGATAATTTTATGGATGATGAGATCATGGAAGCCTTGTATGAGAATCCATTTTAGCAACGTGAAGAGAAACTAGAGGAGTCCCATCAAGATGCTCAGGAAACTTTGCAGCAAAATCAAGATCTTTGTACGGTGGAAAATGAAGGAATTTTGCATCTTGACAGTCAACATGAATTACATGAAATAGATCAGCAGGTTGAAGAGTTCCATATGGCTAAAAGTGATGAAAGAAAAAGTGTCGTTTCAGATTTTTCCATAGAAGAGGACAGCATGCAGAGAAATCAAGTTTCAAATTCAGAATGTGATAATGTTAAGACAGCCATTTCAAATGTAGATTTAGATTGTGATGACCAAGAAAACCTTGTACTAAGTCCCATGAAAGAGAACTCTGCTGCTGAAATCATCTAGGATGAAGAAGACAGAGTTTTGGCTCCAAATGTTCTCATGTCATCAGAACACAGTCTTCATGAAGAGGTAATCCAGTCAGCTCATGAACAGCAAGATGAGATCTTTGCTCAAGCAAGTGAAAAAGTTCCTTTGGATGAATTTATGGTAGATGATAGAAAAGTTATTGTCAGGTTTCAAGAATCATTTGAAGTTTCTTTTCTCATGGTTGATTAATGCAAAGACAATCTGGCTGTCATATCATATGAAGATGATCTACAATATATCCACACTTCAGCAGACCAAACCATTCAGGATTCCCTTTCAAAATCTTCCTCATATGTCTCATGTTTTGAAATTTTCTTTGAAAAGGAGATTTGTTCATCCACTTGTTCAGAATTTTTTGAAGACCCGGAACATACTCTTATTTATAAAGAAAGACCAGAATCAAGAGAAAAAGATACCTTGGTTTTCCAGTAATAGGTCAATCTCCATGTTTTTTAGGATCCAATGGCAGATTTGTTGTAGTCACCAGTGAAGGTGATTATTGCAGTATTCAGTGATGAAGGAGATCATGGTCAATTATGTTTTTGGAAGCCCAGTTACCAGTATCTGTTGTTGGCCAAAAGATCTGATCAGGAGAATCAATCAAGGAGGCATCTACTTGATTGGTTACATTGGAAGACACATTACACATGATTGTAAATATTGCATTAGTACGCAGGTGGCTGTCATCATGATTTGAAACCCTCGAATCTTGATGGACTCCTGCCATTGAAACAAGTTTTGTAAGTTCTTGTTTTAGTTAAGTCAGTCATGAGTCATTTCCTTTTGCATTGAGTCAGCTTTTCAATGATGTTGGTTCCATAATTAAGTTGGTTTGAGTCAGGTTTTAGTTAATAAATGAGTCAGATTCTTGTGTGGTTTGTCGAAATAATGACTCCATAGCCCAATGGACAAAGGCACTGTATGCTCACCCAAAGATCTGCAGTTCTTGGCACCTCCAAGGAGCTGGATCTACAATCCCCCATTGGAGCCAATTTTAGAGTCGGTCTTGTCAGTCCTGTGTCAGAGATCAAAACTCTTTATGCATCTCATTTTTAGGTGTCTCGCTCCATTCACTCAGCTGCATTCTGCTAGAGGCATGCCATAATTCGACGGAAGGGTCTTGTTAGTTCATTCCCCTCATGTCTTGTACCTGCTAGCTTAGGTATTTTCGTAAATGTTATTAAAATCCATCACAATCAATGTTTGATATTTTAATGGAAAAGACTAATTTCAGTCATTAGGTCTAGGGTTTGCAAATTGTTGTTCTCAAAGTGCTTCAAAGATACTTGCAGGCCAGAGGAAGGTTCAATAATTCACTCAAATGATGTTTTTGAGCACGAAAATATGAATTTTAGAAACATGAGAGAAGGTTTTGTCCAAAATAGGCAAAGGAATAGAAACCTCCTTCATGTTTTACACAAGTGTCATGGTTTTAGAGAAATGTCAAAAATACAACTGCCTCAGGAGAATTAATGCACCTCTAAAGTGACCTTGGGAAAATCAAGTTTTCTCCTAGCTCGGTTAGCCAAATCAATTGCTTAATGAGTAAAATAATATATAGACACAAATATATTTCCAATGAGCTATCATGAGCTCAATTTAGAGTTGAGAAACACCTTCCAAAGTTGACCGCAGCAGCACTCTGTCTTGAGGCAGCCTCACTGGGCACATTTTGACCAGTCTTGGGAGATTTGATTTTTGATAGGGAAAAGGAACTCAAAATTAACAAATTCTGATTGGGTTGGAAATTAGACTCAAATAAATTTCCAACGAGCTATCCTGCACCCAATTTGGACACTGGGAAGGCCTCCAAACGTGTCCTGAAAAAAGCCCTATGCACAGGCTCTATGCGTCGCGCACTGGCGCGACGCTTATGATAGGGAGCTCCAAATCAATCAAGGTTTGTATTTTTCGATTCAACATGAAAACTCATGACTGCTGGTGCATGTCCAAGAAATTTGGAGCATTTTTAGGGCATTTTTGGTCATTTGACAAATTTTTGTGCACAAGCAGGGTTTTTCTCCCTGTGCGTCGCACCACTGGCGTGGCGCTTAGGATTGGGAGCTCCAAATCACAAATGGTTTGCATTTTTGGATTTAGCATGAAAAATCATGACTTCTGGTGCATGCTAAAGAAGTTTTGGCAATATTTGAGTCCCGAAGAGGTCAAAAACACTCAAACAATGACCTCTCTGCCCCTATTTTGACACACAGGAAGCAGTCTCGGGAGATTGAAGTTTTGGAGGGGAAAATGAGCACCAAATGCAGAAATTCCACTTGGGTTGGAAAGTAGACAGGCATGGCTTTTTAACAAGCACACTTTGACACAATTTGGAATTTTCAAAGTACCTCAAACTTGCCTCCAAAGTGGCGCGACGCATATATATTTGGGCGTGGCACATCTAGACCCAAAGGCCAAAATCACTTCCGCTCCGCGAAATTTCGATTCGCGACTTTCTCCAAGTGGGCCCGCTCATTTACACTACACTTGTTTTGGCACCTAAGGCAAATTTTAAAGAATATTTTCACTAAATGTTGGCTTCTATCCAAATCGCAAAGGAAGGCGAGCAGTCACCCAAGCAATTTGTCATTTTTGTAATGCTGCACCTGTCACTAATGGTTGGCTTTCCATTTCCAGTTTGTAATGATTTGAAAAACTCCCCAACTCCGGGTCATTCTATTTACCAATGGAATAGTATATTTATTGTATGAAAAACCATTTGTAAAGGGTTGCTTGTAATTTCTGGGAGACTGTGGGAGAGAAACTCAGTTCTTGATTGTATATTTTGATAGAGAATTAATGAAAGGCAGCGGCTCTGGTTCATGAGATTCATGTGGTGTGAGTGTAGCAAATGTATTATCTTTATGTTTCATACGTATTTCTTTATGTTTCAAAATTCACTCATATTCATTTCTAGTGAAATTTTCTAAGATAAGGTAGAATTCATGTTTATTGCTCTGCCTGTGGGAAAGCTTCATGTTTTGTGTTCTTCTTTTGTTGAAAAGGATTCATGTATTTATGCCCTTTTCACCCTCCTAAACAATCTTTCCATTTCGCATTATTTCAACTTTAATTGCTAGACTTTTTGCCTGTCTTGCCTCACGAAGTAATCTATGCCTTTGTGTTAAATTCTCTGCTCATTGCTGTCCGTTGGTCCCATACCTCCCAGAAACTCAGTCATTTATCAAAAATTTCCTCTTGTATCCTTATTTATTTACTAGCCTAAAATCAATATTTCACTGCAAGTCATCGAAGACCATATCGTTTTGATTATTCACTGAGTGTGACACGGAGAGATCCCTCTCCTGTTCTGGTAGGGCTAGCTACCAGACTGAGCGTGGTTTGTGGTTACCCTGAATTTTGCCTTCCTTCAGCCTAAGGCAGATTTAGGTGCTAACACCAGACATCAATGGATTCGCATAACCCGTTTTTCACATAACAACATTTTAATCTAGGTATTCAACAAATTGATGTATTTACCTCACTATCCCTTAAGAAAATGCTACTCAGCTTCATTGTATCTCATGGTTATGTCTATCGCGAACTCAATGATAAACCCTCTTACTACCTGATCCAGCCAATGATCTACTGCCTGTGCGATTTTAGCTTCAGATGCCTCTAGCTAGTGCACCAACTTTGGGGTCCACACTAATGATTGATCGAGTTTTCACCTTCCCTGATTGTCAGCTAGCCTCGCGATCCACTCATACAGTTCTGACAAGAAGGAAGCGAAGAAGATCTCGTGGATTTCAATGTATATGTAGCGATCTAGCCACCTCTTCTCAAATATTTGTGGAGTTTTATTTTCCTGTATCACAAACTCGTGAAGCTTTTTATCCAGCCAATCTTCAATCTCTTTCTTCATAGGGTTCCAATGTGTTGAAATCAGACATCCCTTAGGTAGATCCCAGTCCCGGCAATGGAACAATTTGTTGGCTTGATGGGGCCTCACCCAGTTTCAGAAGTGTTTTAGCTAAACAAATCCCACACTACCAGCCCTTTCGGAAACAATCCACAAAGCGCAGACTGATGTCTCACCCGAGGTAGTATGGGACAGTGCTGGAACTAGGTTTCCGCACCCTAGGGATGTCTTTATGAGGATTGGAGGGGTCGCGAACTGATCTGCGCACTTGCACTACTTTGCACAGTTGTCTAGCCTTCGCATAGCTCAGCGACGAGGTACTTCTTAGATTCTTATTATTAATGTGTTTATTATAGAACAAATCTAATTCTTAAGGTCTTTATTCAAGCATTAAATAGTTATAACCAGCGTGCACAACCATAAATCTTACAGATATGCATAAACTCAGAACAAAAGCATAAATATATAGATTTGCAACCAAATGCACAATAATTCAGAAACACTTATCTTTATTAATCTTTTGTTTAGTACAATCAATTCTACCCTGTGCACTTAGTTGCAGGGGTTTGTGCACGCAACAACGGACTCTACCAGGCCTCCATGCACAGAGCTGTAGAGCCTTCTCTAACTACTACCACCCACAACTCAGAATTCCAGACTCAGAGTGAATATTGCATTCATAAACCCATAATACATTAGATCTTAACCAAAAGCTACCAAAAACTACCTTCTACCCTTAGAGCCTTGCTCTATTTATACCTTCCCATGGTTCGCGGACCATGGGAAAGATGACTTGTTTTCTATTATTCTACATTATTTTCGGGCGAACAACCCTTTGACTTAACCCATTACAATTCACGCTTAGCACAACCCCAAAATCGTTACATGGGGGATCCGCTACCCAACAGTTACATTATCTAGTGAACCCTACAACCTATGTGAAGCCATGGCCTTTCCTGTAAGGGTCGATTAAATCATTTCCCCAACTTGTTTATGAAACTTTATTTGGTCAATGGGATGAACATCCTTGGCCAACACCTCAAAATCAGTCTTCTTGTAATCAACTGAGGTTTGGTTGCTGAACAATGGGCATAAAAAATGAGACCTGCATCTTTCCTGCTTTGATGTCAAAGGCTAACATCAACTTGCTCTGGCTGGCTAGTGTATACTTGAAGTATTGGGTGTATGTCTCTGCCTTCAACTTCTCATTTCTCATTTTTATTTACTTGTACCTATCTTTGATATCCTTTTCTCTATCAGCTGGCCTGACAAAGGAAGAAACCTCAACACTTTGTTGTCTCTCAATCATTTGAGTGTTAGAGGTCGATGGTTGATGTGTTTCACTTGAAGCAACTATGTCTTTGCTCCTCTACCCCATTGTTTCAGTGTCAGTTATTTCCACTCATTCAATTTTCACCTCCTGTTCAGACACACGATTCAACTTGGGCCTTTTCTTGAGCTCAAAAAGGTCATTTGTAGTCGCCATGGCAAAAATGGAACTTTCTTCCCTCTTCCTCTTTGGATTCTTCTCCTCATTGGTTGGGCTCTATAACACAGGAGGATTACTCATTGGTTCCCCTAGCTCTAAAAATTGCAAGAAAGAGCTCTAGTCAATTTGCTTTTCTATATCAATGAGTGTTTTTTCAACATCCACAGCTATGTTGTCCATATCAATCAATGTGGTTTCCAACCACTCAGATTGGTTGGAAAAATATTCAATATCAGGTCTTGGATGGTGGATGAAAGGTCCCAATTTGACCTTAATTCTCAATTTGTTTATGACCCCATGAAGGTCATACTGCCACATGAAGCTCTTTTTGAATTTCATCTGTTGTAGTATCTTGTCAGGCTCTGGTCGAGCGTCTCTGTTATTGCAAATTAATGGGCTCAATTGGTTTTTCATTTTAAATTGGGTATTCTTCCTAGCAGATAGGAAGGGGACCTCATCAGAGTTGATGATTTGTCTAAAATACGCAAGTGAAAATATCCTCATAGGGAGGTATTTGGGCAACTTAGAAGGGGCTAATTGGCAGCCAGAAACCTTGATTTCAGTGTGGTTTTGGAATAGGTACCACTCTACCACCTTGTTGTTCTTAGCCAACTCTAGCACCCTCTTGATTTCTTGGTTGATTCTAGGTTGAGTGTTACTGGTTAGCATGTTCATGACTAGGTATACAAATGAATCTATGAAGTCTTTGTAGGTAAATGTTGTGGAGTATTTCTGGATCAAGGGTGTCCAGAAGACCACTGATCTCTCTTTTCCCTTGGTATCCAACTTTTGGGTGCTTATAGGGAACTTATCTACTTTTTAATACAAAAACATGTGAAATAACATTGAAGAGTACTTGAAAACTCTTTCAGTGGGCAGTCTTGTCAATTGTTCATGCATCCTGTCCGTAATGAACTAAGCATAATTGTACATGATAGCAGGAGGCTTTCCTTGAGTGAATATGGACAGGAAGGCCAGGATAACCTCATCCACATTCTCATCTATGGTATATCTTAGGATGCAAGAGAGCATGGTGATTATATGTCTTCCTATCTCTGAAAAAATAGTGGCAGCATAAGGTGGAGTATCTGTGGGAGTATGGCGGTCTTCAATGATGAAGGTCTAGAACATTTTCCTTATCGTAACCAAGTCTAGTGTGATATATAAATCCAACAGGTCTCCAATGGATAGAGGGGTCTAATTAGGGCTATGTTGGACTTGCAGCATTTGATTGATAGACTCTAGTGTGATGGTGAATAAGAGCTATTGATTTGGGGCAACAATAGCCCTTTCGCTAGGGATATAGCAGGCATGACAAAAATGTATGATATCATGGAATGGGTGAACTTCTAGGAATAGGAATTTGGGTAAATTGGATTCTCACAGATGGATGTCATCGACATGGTTCACAAATTTACCCTTACTCCAGTAGTGGAGCTTCAAAAGGTAGGTTGGGGAGGCAGTATCTTTTATCTCGAAATCCCTGTCTGCCAGTGCCAAATGGTTGATGTCCAAGTGAGGATTTGACACAGGTCTCACATTCAGAGAGGTCTGGGAAGGCATGCTTGAGTTTACAAATTGGGATTATGCATGTATTGGCTACAAAAGTGACATTTGGAAAACTCTGGTACAGTGAGAGGGTAATTGCAGTTTGTAAAAGAGGGGTTTTGGGTATACAAGCAAATTACTCTTCAATGAGGGAAATGTATTAATTAATTTCAATTAATTAATCTTTAACCTTGAATGTCTGTTTTCAAATTTAGAGGGTGTTCTAGTTTTCCCAAAAATACCTGGAAATTGGTGGTATTAGCTATAAACTAGTTTCAATGGTGACTGTAAATTGTGCGGTGGCTTCCATTGTGCAATGGATGCTTGAATTGGACGTCTGGAGCTTGTTTAAGAGGTAAACAATGGTTAATTTTGATTGCAAAGGCTCAGAGTGGTGCAGGAAGGCTTGGGCAGCATTCACAGTGCAAATGAGTGAAAAGTGTTGAAATGGGCTTCTCTAGCCTTCTAATCGGCAACGGTTACAATTTGGCATAGTATTCATAAATGAATAGTGGATGGTTTTAGCTTTTGGTGAGGAGACAATTTTAGGGGACATCGCACCGCTTTTAGGGAGCGGGCGGTATTTCCTCGAGAGCACACGATCTCGTTTGAGGCTACCACATAGTAGAATAGGGCCCGAGCAAAACTGCGAATCTCGCATGCTCTCGGGTAAAGGTTAGGAAGGGAATGAGCGCAATATGAATGCGCATCGTCAGATATGGGGGTGGAAGATCTAATGGCTATCACGTAGTCAAGATGCAGGAAGTGAAATCGAGTCGGGATTTGTGGGGCCCAAGGGGTCAATTACAATTAATTGTAATTAATTAATAAACAAAGCAGGGCTTAAATATAAGCGAGGGTTAATGGAGTGGGACTAGGGTTTATGGTGGCGGGGTTTTCTTAACTGCACCAAAGGTGGTGGGTTAAAAGGTTTTTTGGGAAAATATGAATTCAGGGAATTAATTAAATAATGCGGTGGGGTTAAATTTAGGATAAGGGGGTTTCATGGTTTTTTGAGGAAAAATAGGGAAATTAATAAGGGTGAACGTGATTTTTTCAATGGGGAATGGGTTTCACACTAGGGAAAAGAGGTTTTGGGTAGGGGGATGACCTTTGGAGGGAAATTTTCTAGGGAAATGTGTGAAACCAAGGGCTAAGGGTAAAAATGAAGGGAAAAGGGGTATTTTTATAAGAAATGATGGGATAATGGGGAAATTAGTAAGCAAGTATGTGGGGGGTGAAATGAAATGAGGGAAAGTTAATCAAGTAAGCTAGTGAACATCCTTTCACTCTCATAAATGCTCCTGCACACTGAAATATAAGTTTAAGTAGGATAAATGTGCTCATGGTTTAACAACCTTGTACATATGTAACTTTTCTTATACCTACCCTTTATTTACCCCATCATTTTTTCTTTAGTTTATTGGGTGCATTTGAGCTAGCAAACCCTTTATTTCATTTTATTTTAACAAGCAAACTATCTAATTCTAACCTTATAACTTCCAATGGCTCAAATTTAGCTGATGAGCACATTTTTATTTCTCTACCTAACTACTGATCTATCAAGGTTAAACAGTTTGGCTAGATATTTATTCTCTATCTATAAACATGAAATTTAAAGCATGAACTAGTCAATATTAAGCTAGTTGACTATCATGGGCTCTGGCATTTACGACAAGCTGCACACAACTATTATTTTGCACATAAAATTAAAAGTAGTGGCACTTGAATTTGCACACTTTCATGATCTATTTTTGTTTGGGGTTCATATTTTTCGCTTTTTTGATCTTTTCTTTTTCTTTTTGTCCTTTGATTGTTCATTTAGGAAATACCCTTTTTACATTTTTTAATTTTTAATATGAAAAACATTTTGTAGAAAGAAACAGTATGTACAATATTACAAGACTAACCATAGACAATTAAAAACTATGAATCATATTATTATAGGACCCTAACAGTGGCTCCACATGGGGATGGCATTTCTTGGTGAAATGTCAATAACTTTAAGATAAGTAGCCTCTGAAAATGTGACTGAAGTTACCTTGTAAACTATTGCTCTATGATTCTGCTTTGTTCACACTTATGATGGGGAAACCTTCAAAGCTTAGGGCCTTCTCTGCAGGCTTCAACTTCAAAAGATTAACATCCACTCCAATCTAAACTCTACATTGTTATATACAATGAGTAAAGAAAAGTGAACTATTATTAATCTATGGAAAAGTAATGCTTCTGCATTCTACCATTGACAGGTCCTCCTGGTAGATCTAATCCATCTATCTCTCTCAAGAAAAAATCATTGTTACCTCTGTAACCATAAATGACATAAGGGCCTTGCCACAAAAAGTCAAATTTTCCATGTTTTCCCTTGTCTTCTCTTATAAAATCTCATCTAAGTACTTTGTCGCCTATGTAAATATCATAAGCTTTAGTCATTTTATCAAATATCTATTTGATTTTATCATGGATTACTTGTGATTTGACATAGAATTCTTCTCTGGTCTGTTGCAATTGTATTGTTTGACTTATCATCCTCTGGATATCATTTGGTTCTACCTGCAACTCCTGGATGATCTTCATCACTAGCACTCCTAAAGAGGATGGAAAAATAGCATCCATCCCATATACTAACTGATAGGGAGATGTACCAATGGACTTTTTGGTAGTTACTTTGTCTGCCCATAAGGCATTGACCAAATTCTTGTTCCATCTCTTTTTGTTATAGTAATTTCTTAATGATGTCGATAAGGATTTTGTTAGAGTATTCTACAATTCCATTACCTTGAGCGTACTTTGCAGTGGAGTGGCCAAGGGTGATTTGTTATTTTTTACAAAAGTCTACTATTCCTTGGATTTGAAAGCAGTTGTATTATCAGTAATGCACTTTTGGGGGCATCCAAATCTTAACAAAATATTATTTCAAGGAAGGATATAATGACAAAGCTAGTAGCTTATCTAGAAGGGATGGATTCTATCCATTTGGTAAAATAATCATTGGCTGTCAAAATCCACTTATGCTGGGCTGAGGAGGCTAGGTATATTTCTCCAATGAAGTCAAGCCCCCATTGTTGAAATGGCATTTCTGTGGAGATGGGTTTGAGAGGTAAAGGTAAAAGATTTCTTTTTCCCTAAAATATCTGGCCCTTATGACAGGAGGTCACATGTTTCTTAACATCTGCAAAAAGAGTGGGCCAGTAAAAACCAGCCCTCAGAATTTTGTCAGTAGTAGTCTTCCAATACAAGTGTCCTCCACAATCTCATGCATGAAATTCTTGCATAATTTTATCAGTTTCATCTTTCAGTAAACAATTTAAAAGAATACCAGCATTGTCTTCCCAAAATAAAGCATTATCTATGATACAATACCTCATTGATTTCATTTTAAAAAATCTAGCTTTAGTTCTAGATAAACCAGGAGGAGCTTGTAAATTTAGTAATAGAATTATGATATTTGCATACCAAGGTGAATTTGTAAAAGGTTCAGTGATCTGTGGAGTCACCATCTCTTTCTGATCATCAAGGGCACTAATAAAATTTATATCTAGGGTCTAACAGCTCAATTCAACCACGAGTTTGGCTAAACCTTGGCCTTTCGTAAGTTTAGTCGGCTTTATTTCTATGTCATATTCCAAAATTGAGGCAATCCATTTGCCTCTTTTCCCTTCAGGCCCATTTTGTGTCAAAATGTCATTCGCTACTGAGTTTGGAATGTAAGCAATGATGTGTGAATACAAGATGTATACTCTAAAATCTTTAATAGCTTTCACTAAAGCTAATGCATGTTTTTCCATTATGTTGCATTTTAGGTTTGCATCTCTTAAAGATTTATTAGAGAATGCAATGGGTTGTTCATATCCTTGATCATTCTTTTGCAACAAGACCATTGCAATAGTATGTTCTGAAGCAAAAGAAAAAATTATAAATCATTTTGAAAATCAGGACTTATAAGGATTGGGGTTTTGGTAAGGGCTTGTTTGATAGCCTCAAAATATTGTTTAGCTTCCACTGTCCATTTAAGTGCTAAATATTTTCTTAACATGTTATTTATTTCTCTAATCAATTCTACTAAATTTGAAATGAATCTCGTAAGAAAATTAATTTTCCTAAAAGTTATTGTAATTCTTTGATGTTTCTAGGCTGGGTGATGGTCAAGATTTCCTCTATTCTAGTAGGACCTATTATAATTCCATCTTTGGATATTATATGTCCCAATAGTTCACCTTCTTCTAGACCAAAGAGTGTCTTTTTGGGATTTAAGGAAATACTAAATTTCCTACATTTAATGAAAACTCTTCTCAGGTGATCTAGGTGTTCATTATTAGATTTAGAAAAGATTGTGATGTCATCTTGGTAAACCACTAGGAAGTCATGGATCTCCTTGGAAAAATCTATATCCATAGCTCTTTGAAATGTTACAATGCATTCATTAATCCAAAAGGCATCTTCAAATACATGAAGGTACCCCAAGGAGTAGTAAATGCAGTTTTGACTTGGTCCTCTGGTTGAACTATGATCTAGTTATATCCATAAAATCCATCAAGCAATGAAATTATGGATGAGCCTACTACCATATGAACGATATGGTCCATTTTTGGTAAAGGATAGTTTTCTTTTAATGAGACCTTGTTTAAATTTCTGAGTCAACACAAAGTCTAATTTCTCTAGTTTTATTCCTATTAGTGACTAAGTTTGAAATGCAATCTAAATATCTAATGGGATCTATAATTTGGGCTTCATACATTCTCTTTACCTCCTTCTCAATAGATGGCATAAGAACTGGATTAATCCTCCTAACTTTCTGTTTAAAAGGTTTATGAGCCTCTTTGACAGGTATCTTGTGTTGAATTATGTTGGTGTCATAAGATTTTAGGTCTTCATAACTCCATGCAAATACATCTTGAAACTCTTTGAATAGATTTATGTAGTTAACCTTTTCATCTAGAGGTAAGGTTATTTATAGTTTAATGAGTTTAGGTTTTTCTTTAGTTCCTATGTTACATTCTTCTATATCTTCTCTCAAAGGATCCATTTTTTGTTTCCTAGCTACATCGTTGGAATAAAACAAGTCTTCTAAGGGAACTAATCCCTTAGGTAAAAAAATATTTTTAAGATTAAGAATTTTAGGATCATCATTCATTATTTCTTCTATTTCTACATTTTCTAAGTTATCTACTTCTAATTTTGTGAAATTAGTGGGTTTAGCTATATCTAAAATATTTACATCTATCCCGCTATCTATGTCATTATCTACTAACAATCTGTATCTAGATTACAATTCTAAAACTCACCTTCAACATTCATGAAGTCATAACTTTGGGAATCCTGTGAGAAAATCTGCCAATACTTCAAATTGTCTAGTATGACAGGTCTATGTCTCACTTCTGCAGTGTATTGATGGTTGGTCTAAAAGGGCAATTTGCAAGTACTAGAAAAAGTAGCCAGAGTGTGGACCTGCATATTTGTTTTCTAGGAATGGAAGCGAAGTTTATTTTCGGAAGGTCTTTGATCAAATCTAGGATAATCTCTATATTGACTTAGTCTGGAATTATTTATAGATTATTCACCATTAATTTGTTTAATAATCAATTCTGAGTCTCCAAGAATAGAAACTCTCTTGGCTTCAAGTTTTCTAACCATTTGTAATCCTAAGATTAGAGCTTCATATTCTGCCATGTTATTTGAGTATTTAAAATTTAACCTAAATGCATGACCTTCAGCATGATTATTCTCCATGTTATGAATCCACACTCCTGCACCATCTCCAAGTCTATTCATAGATCCATCAAAATCCAAATGCCATAAAGACTCATGAAAAATGTTTTCACTTTCAGCTGTTTTGTATTTCTGTTCTACAACTGTGATTTCCTTTTTGTCATGTTCTGAATTGTACAAGATGAAAGAGTCCATATCGGAATTCATGTAGCATATAGGGGAATTTTGTGGCTTTTCCTCACTACTCACCATGTATTTCATCAAGGTCTCTCTATATAGTTTTCTTTGTTGACCAAAAATAGAGATGGTGGTATATAACATATCTAATTGTAAGGATCCCTGCAATTTTTCTCCACGTGAGTGAGATAACATCATTCCATATTTAGATGGGATGTCTACAACTATTATTTCCATCACAATACTCTTTGTTGGCCATTGGACTATAGTTACACATAAATCTTTAATCAAGCCAAGGAATTTAACTCGACTAGAATCAAAGGAAAACAAGTCCTTATATGGTTTGGTGATATCTAAGTTTAGTCTCTCCGTGATGGCTTTTGGCATCAAGTTATGGGATGCCCCTAAGTCTAGCATAGCATTATGTAATACTTTGTTATGAATGTTCAAGTGAATCTAGAAAGGAGGGATTCCTCCTTGCTGATGAGTACCATTTACCTCAGGGCCAAACAATAACTCAGGTTGATCATCATTCAAATTGACTGCATCTTCTCCTTCACCTATATTTAAAGTTTCTATGATCTGTGATCTATAGATTCATTTTTCACTAGCTCAGTTAAAGGGACTGATATTTTCAATTTTTCTATTTCGGTCTTGAGGTTGAAAGGCAATTGAGCTTTGCTTGTTTGGATGAGATCTTCCTTAGAAAATGAAATCTATGTGTTTTTTATCTTGTTTTTCAGTACTAGGAAATTCAGTATGTGTTTCAGTGGTTTTGTTTTGAATTCTCTTATTTGGATTGATTTCAGTAATAATTTCAGTTTGAGTTTCAGTGGAGGTTATATCTATAATTTTTTTGGTAGAAGTCTCTGGTGTTCCCCTAGCGAGGATTTGAAGGATTTTGGTGACAGGAGCTTCTGTTATCTTTTTAGTCTGGGTCTGGAATGATCTCTTACTGGGAGTTTCATTATTATTTTTAGTTCTTAATCTATACCATTTGTGAACCTCATATATGGCATATTCATAGCCATGTTTAAAGTTGAAGGATTCCCCATATTCTAATTTCAATTGTTGCAGCAAGTACAACTCATGTTATTCTTGAGTAAGAAAAAAAACATCTTCATTTTTTATTCCTAATAAGTTTATCTGGGTGCCATCTTCTCCTTCATGGCTTTGTGAACCCTCAAAATAGTTTTCCTGGAAGGGAGCCCTAATTTTCTTATAGCATTCTTTCCAGTATTAGGACTCTTCCTGAAGTTGGGGTTTCTTATTGGGGGTGGTTGTTAGTTCTCCCACTGAGTTTTTCTTTCCATGTTTTCTAATCTATCCATTATTCTCTCTACACTCTTCGCTAAACTATCTATTTTACCATAAGAAGTGGAAGTTTCCTCTTTAATGACAACTCTCTTTTCATTTCTCATTCTAGCTTTCTTGGCTAACAGGTTGGCCTCTACACTAACAACATTACTTTGCATTTGTTCCAACGTTTCAGGGTTTCTCTCCCTTAATTGGTATGACATGTCAATGTCAAAACCATCAAGGAATTTGATTAATGCTAGGTCAGGTGGAGGCTTAATATTAATAGGCATTGCATTGTAGATGCTATTGAACTTAGTACAATAATCTTGAACTGACTCATTAGGAGCTCTTCTAATCTTATCATATTCAGAAAGTATTTGTAGAGGGTTTTTCTTTCTCATCTATCAATTAATAATCTATGAAAAGAAGCTAAATCTATAATATGATTAGCTGGTAAAGCTTTGAAGCATTTCTTAACATCCCCAGTTAATGTTTGGCCAGACAACCTCATTTGGGCATCAGATTCATCTATCTCATGCAACTCAAAATATTCAGTCATTTTGCTCACATGTTGTTGGGCAGTATACTGACCAGTAGCATCAAACAAAAATATTTTTCTTTGATAATCTTGGGGCATGGCATGGAGTTGTGTTGGTAAAACCAAAGGTGCATATCAGTATACCATGGCTTGGATTCTAGCTTGACTAGGGGTAAATTGCTGGTACTTGAGGAAGGAATTGAAATAGATGGAGATGAACTAGATGAAGATGAGGAGTTTGGTTGGATAGGAAGCTGATGAATGACTGGTTTAGGGGAATGGACTATGGTGGATACAATTGGTTAGGTGGTAGTAAATGTAGGTGTATTTACAATATTTCAAGATTGTACAGGAATTTCAAATGCAGCAGCAATGAGGGCAACTAGTTCAACTGATTGTTGAAGGTAAGCATCATCTATATGGCTTATTAATGTGGAGGTTAAAGCTTCTAACTTGTTAGAAGTATCCAACAAACATTTATCTAAATCTGGATGTATAGGCACCTTTTTTGATTTAATGAGTTGAATAAAATTAGGGTCTAACACCGTTTCATGAATTTCATTCTCTGATTTAGTTCTAAACAATGAGAGATCAAATGACAAATCAAATGGAATTTCCTCTAAAGTTGACAACTCCTTAGGGAGTGAATTTGCTTTAACTAACTGGCTACTACTTGATTGAGATTCTACCCTTTTTAGTTTTCCTAAAATCATGTCTAGGTCATCAACTATATTAGCAAGGTTTGGATCTAGATTTGCCCTGGTATAGTAAGTCTTTTTGGGAGCCAGAATTTTAATTTCTTAATTTCTTTTATGAAATTTTTTAAAAGCAACTTATAAAAAAGGACTTTAAGGGGCTTAAGATGAAATTTTAAGGTTTCCTTAAAGTTTTATTTGACTAGGAGTCGAAGTCCCCAGTGTGGTCGCCAATTATGTTCTCACTCCAAAATTTCTTCTAAGTTGTCAAAAAAGGAAATGATAGAGGTAACCACAAACTAGCATTGGAGATTAGGATCTAGCCTTCCTAATCTCAGAGAGGGCTCCCTCTTTTTTATTCAACTTTTTTTAGTTATTTGATTTTAGGCTAGTTATGATTGTGCTTGGGTTTTTGATTTAGATTTGGTGGTGGGATCACTTACTTGGATGAAAAAGGGTTGTATTTTACCATTGGGCTATGGGGTCAAATGTCAGACAAACAGGACTGGATCAAGTTCTAAAAACAGTGTCTATAGGGCAAGATAGCAAAGTTACTTTAGATCTCAATGCTAGATGGTGAAGTGGTTTCCAATTAGATCCAAAGAGCAATTAAGGGCTCATTAAGCCAGATTTATGAAGAAAGTGAAAAGGTCAACCAGATGGGAGAGAAATTAAGGATTCTCAAATCCGGATATTAGAAGAAAACATGTAAATGATTAACTGTGGAAAGCAGAGTGTACTTAAACAAATTCTGAGAAAAGTTTCCCGTTAATTCATTCAACTTTAGATAACATTTAGGTTTGTGAAAAACATAAGATATTAACAAATTGACAAAGAAAACACTACATTGTAATAGCTCTACAGATGAATCTTGTAATGCAATCTCTTTATTACTTGCTCCAGTCTGTTGACTTAAAAATTGGCAGAATAACCCTCAAGTTTATGATAAAAATAACTTTACAAATGTATACCAATCCACCACCAATACTTTGAATTATGAAGTATTTATACAAAAATATTTTACAAAATATCTCAAACTGTATTGGGAACTAATCTAGGAGAAAAGAAAAATCTTGATGCAAGAAGATAGAGACAACTATTGAATTGATGCTTGTTGTCCCTTCTTATTAGGTTGTGCTAGATTTAATGTTTGATATTTTGCACTTTAGTCTACTTTGCTATTTGGTTTTCATGTTGGATGCTTTATTCACTCTTATCTTTCAACTGATATGGTTTCACCCGATACACTTTCACCTGGCTAACATGTCAATATCTTTTACTCTGCCTTTTTACTTTTATTGTACATTTTTACATTTTAATGTGTATCCTACAGTAAATCATTTAATTTTTCCCATGTCTTAGCATCTGGTAATTGGATATTGATTATTTTCTTGAAAATCTCATCTTCCTCTGTATACTTGACAAAAGTAGGTTTATTAACAAAAACGTGTTTTACCTCATGCTGGAGGTAAAACAAATTCTCAAAAGTTTGATATAATACTTTGCTAGTAGGTATGCCCTTCATGGATGAAGTATTCACCTGATCTCTAGCTACTTCTCCGATTTTTCTGTTATATTCCTCCTGTGTCATCAAATTATCATTTATTACCAATGGATTTGGTAAACCTTTTTGCCTCAAAATTTCAAATTTGACCATGAATCTATCAATGGGCAGCTGCGTGGTTTGGCACTTATCCTCTAGGTTCAACATCAAATTCCTCTTGGTGAGGACTCCTTTAACCTCCAAAATTGTACCTGTTCTGTCAAGTTTCTCTAATTTCTACAACTCATACTTGTTCTTGGAGTTGAGGAAGTGAATGGTCCTTGTAGCTTCCTCTGTCATGTCTCCAAGTTCTACTTTGACTCTTTGTATGGCTTCTATAGCCTACTTTATTAAATCAATTTGTTCAAAAATAACCTGGATGGATGGACAAATATCATTGATAGAGTCAATGATATTAGCCCATAGTTGCTCCTTAGCCTAACCTAGAGGTTCGTTCAATGTCAGTTCCTTCTCGAGGCTTTGGATTAATTCATTCATCCTTGTAGACTTCTGTTTCTTTTATTTGTGCATGATTTGGGCAAGTTTGTAATATGTTTCCAACCTAGTCACTTTTCCCTTCAGCCTATTCAGCTCAGTGGTCTGAATGGACATTTCTTCCATTGCTTTGACTAACCTGTTTGCTTCATCACCTATAGACCATGTGGCTATAGACCCTGATTCTAATGTAGTTGGTGTAGATGCTAGTAGTGTTGTGGCATTGGAGCCGTGAGAGCTAAGGATGTTGCCAAAGTAGAAGGTACAATAGTGGTAACTGTTGGGATGACAGTTGCAGGGGCATCATCAAGACCAGCTTGTTTTAGCTGAATGAAGCTACCCAATTCTTTCTCTATCTCCTTTAACTGATCATTCAATTGAAGTACTAGGTCCATCATCTCTTCATGATTGGATTAGCTCTCCAGGACTTCTTTTTTTGTGGGTGTTGCAAATGAGGTATCTTGAGTTGTTTCTTAAGATCTTCTTTAATGTAAGTAGGATCATGGCCCAGCTCAATGACCAAGTCCTCCAATGACTTGATCCTATTGTCTTTGGTCTGTGAGGAGGCCTTCTCCAATTTATACTGGACTGTTACATTATCTAGTGAATCTTACAGCCTGTGTGCAACCATGGCCTTTCATGTAAGGGTGGAGCAAATAATTTCCCTAGCATGTTTATGAAACTCTATTTGGTCAATGGGATGAACATCCATGTCCAACACCTCAAAATTAGTATTCTTATAATCAACTAAGGTCTTTGGTTGTTGAAAATTGGGTTGCAAAATTGAGACCTGCATCTTTCCTACTTTGATGTCAAAGGCTTAAATCAACCTGCTCTGGTTGGTTGGTGTATGCTTCAAGTATTGGGCGTATGTCTCTACCTTCAAATTCTCATTTCTCATTTTTATTTCCTTGTACCTATCTTTGATATCCTTTTCTCGATCAGCTAGCCTGCCAAAGGAAGAAACCTCAACACTTTGTTGTCACTCAATCATTTAAGTGTTCAAGGTTGATGGCTTCTATGTTTCACCTAAAGCAGTTGTGCCTTTTCTCCTCTGTCTCATTGTTTCAATGTCAGTTATTTCCACTGATTCAATTTTCTCCTCCTATTCAGGCACAGGATTCAACTTGGGCCTTTTCCTGAGCTCAAAAGCTCATCGGTAGTCTCCATGGCAGAACTAGAACCTTCTTCCCTGTTACTCTTTAGATTCTTCTCCTCACTAGCAAGGGTCTGTAACACAGGAGGATTACTCATTGGTTCCCCTAGTTCTGCAACTTGCAGGAAAGAGCTTTGGTCAATTTTCTTTTCTAGATCAATGAATGTGTTTTCAACATCCACAATCGTGTTGTCCATATCAATCCATGTGTTTTCCAACCACTCAAATTGGTTGGAAAACTATTCAATATCAGGTCTTGGATGGTGGATGAAAGGTCCCAATTTGACCTTAATTCTCAATTTGTTTATGACCCCATGAGGGTCATATTGCCACATTGTTTCTGGGAAAACTAGTGTCTTTTTGATCAACTAGCCCTCTAGGTTTGGCAGCTACCCTAGAAACAATAGTTTAAAGCAATTCGTAATTTCTTCTATGTATAATGGATAAGAGAAAGACAAAGGAATCAACCTAGATCTTCCGCTCAACTCCTTGCTTGATCTCTCTCCCCCTTGATAGAGCTTGCAACTCCTCTCCATACTTATCCCACTTGAAGAGTACCTGTAGAGACATAGTAACAAAGAACTATCAAAGCATCTTGATCTATTATATCATAAGCATTACAGAATCAAAAATGTAATGAACATACAATGGCATTCATAAATAATAACATTCACAATTGCACAGCTATATGGAAGAAAACTCAAAGAACTTTATTAAATATAAGGGAGAATTACAACCCAGTTGTATGATCCAACATCATCCTCCCAGCATCAAAGCCTTCTTCACCTCATGAAAAGAAAGATCACAACAACAATACAATGCTCTTTCTCAAATACAAACTATCAACACTTCCTCGCAAATTACAAAATTCCAGCCTCCATATCTCTCAGATGAGGGATCCATTTATAGATGTGTGCAAGGGTGTGAGTCATCTCTGGGTTTTTGATTAGTGTCATTCCACTTGTTGCATTTGGTTCCACTTGGAGATTTCTTGGATCTCTTACTCATCCTTGGGTGAATTCAAAGAGGCAAGTGTCGTAGGAGAAGTTTCTAGAAGATTCCATGAGCATCCACTTAGTAAACTGTCTCAGACATTTGTCCATCCTCGCTCATTGCACCCTACAAAAGGCCTCATCAATATGCATCACACCTGACTAGTGTAGAAGTCAATATGCATCGCACCTTGATAGTGGAGCAATCGATATGGTCCAGTTTAGGCTGATTCTGGATGGTTTTTCAAGTGGAACATTTGGGGAATGATGTAATTAGTTGACCATGTTCTTTTAGGGTATGAAACAACACTTTTAGGGGTTGAAGAGCCTCAATTTATCAACATATTAGATTGGGGTTGAAGTGCCAAAATATGTCTATAACAGTTGCCCCCTAAAGCATGAAGTCGTAAATCTTTGATGTCAGGTGAAATGTTTTATCATGAGGATCCAAGGTTTTCAAACTAGAATGTGACTTGTATAAGATACAATACAATACATCATCATAATATAATTTTTCATGATCTAGCTGAGGCGGGCATTCCCATGCTCAACTTTATAAATTCATTTCATGTACATAGAACAGACAGTTGTCTACAGTTGCAGACTAGTGATTCTTCATATGTAGAGTCATTATCCCTAGCTCGGATGACCATTTGTGCAGCTTCTGTGTACATTTGATGTCTATATATCCCTAAATATATTGTAGCCCGGATGGATGAAACTAGATCCATGGTCTTCAAAACTCGTTCAATCTTCGTCTGATGTACAAGTCAATCCATGTGAAGAAATGTTCTGAAGTCGAACATGGAAAGACATTGCCTGATTACCAGCCAATAATGTGAGTTGTTAACAAATGTGAGAGGAATCACCGATAATGATAATGACCCTCAAGGTATGATCTAGGTGGATATTGATGGCCACTTGCCTAGTCCACTTGGACCTCCACCATTGTTTCTCTTAGCATTTTCAGTTTCCTTAATTGTAGCACAACTTACTATTTTTAGTAGTTCTTCGGGTCCTAAACTTCTGAAGCCATTTTGAGGCCCTAAATGACATTTTTTGGGAAAACTGGGAGAAACATGGGTCCATGGACCGATGTTTCTCTTCCAAATGTTTTATTTCTCAGATAGATCTTTCTAATGAGATATTTTGAATGTTAAACGAAGATCATATGCAAAGGTTACAACCCCGGGAAGTTGATGTACTAATTTACCCAAACAGGGCCCACAGTTTGGCATTTCATCTTCTAGGGTTAGGTTTTTGGATGTTTAGGGTTTTCCATTATTTCTCAACAATAAATAGGCCTTCGAGCCTCATTGTAAGATAGTTTAGAGGCATGTAGTCACCACATCTCTTCTTAGAGATAAGCTACCATCACCCTAGCTGGTTTATTTCCATTACTGTTTGTAAGAGTATTATTTCCACTGCATATCTATGTTTATGGTTATCTTTGTAATTTGTTGCATTCATGTTTGAATCTGGATCAGTGGTATCCGAGCGGTCTGCTTTTTCTCTGTTTTTCTTTGCATGTCCCCAATGAGGTCGGGATATAAGGAGTTAGGGCTTGAACTAGTAGAATCTTTGCAAGACCAGCATCGCAAATCCTGACGGCCTCCCATGGCGGATGAGAAGAAAGACGAGGGGGTATGAGATCCTATCAAAATCTTGCTCAAAGAAGCCCTCGAGTGACAAAGGAATGTGATGATGGACAGCTTTGCCCAAATCCTTCAGCAGCTACCCAGAAGCGATGCATCGGCTTCCAGCAGCTAGTCTGGAAATGCCATGCCCTTTAAGGTACAAGTTAATTTTAAAATCCCCATATTTGAGGGTCAGATAGATGCAGATGTTGTAGATAAATGGTTAAATCTGCTAGAGGTTTATTTTTCTGTTCATGAATTTTTGAGTTGGGAAAAGATTGTTTTCACTCTTCTCAAAGTAGCTCCCCACGTCAAGGACTGGTGGGAAACCTACTGCAAGCAAAAGGATGAAAATACCGGCTCGTTATTTTTAGCCATAGCGACCTAGAATTCATTCCAAGATGCCATCAAGGAGCAGTACTACCCTGTCGGAAGCTATGAGGATCAATACATAAAGTGGACCACGCTGCAGCAGGGAAGGGACCAAGACGTGCCAGAGTTTACCAATCTTTTCCATACCCTTCGCACAAAGTTGAGTATCAAGGATTCAGAGTAGCGTTTGATACTCAAATACCGCATCTACCTGCACAAGTACATCCAAGATGAAATAGAATTCGTGAACATCTCCTCGCTCAGCACATCATCCCGATATGCTGTCAAGGTCAAGGATAAGTTTAAACAGAAGAATTGAGACTTTGTATCTGCGAATCTGAAGGAAGGGAAAGGTACCCCTAAACCATAGAACAAAGGACAAAGCCAAGGCAGGGTAGCCCAAGACAGCCTGCCAAAGCTGCAAGCAAAGAAAATCACATCGAAGCTGAAAAAGGACAGAGGAAAATGGTGTGAGTTCCATAAGAGCTCCACTCACAACACAAGTGAGTTTCGAGCCAATAATTCGTTGGTGGTTGAGCTAAATGTTTCAGAATCAGATGCATGTTCCGACTTTGAGTCAGAACCCAACAAGGGGAATGACAAAGGGAAGCAGATTATCGATGTAGAGCCCAATTCCACCATTGCCACCACGAAGATATAGAAGGAGGAACCCAAAGATCTAGAGGAGGAGAAGCGTCTCTTCCACTCCCAGATGTGGGTAAAGGGCTCCTCGCTACAGTCCATTATCGATAGCAGGAGCCAAAATAACCTCATTTTGGCAGAGGTCGTGAAGCGGTTGGGCTTACCGACCCCAGCACATCCACAACCATACACCATTAGGTGGCTTCACCAAGGACAAGATCTTCGTGTGAGCCAACAGTGTCACCTTCCATACAACATCAAGCCCTTCACGGATGAGGTATTGTGTGACATTGCTCCCCTTGAAGTTTGTGATGTATTATTAGGACAACCATACTTTTGGAACCGACATGTCGTGTATGAATCACAATCCCGTGCTATTATTGTTACATTATGAATAAGCTGTACAGGATACCGGACATAACATCGCCTACTGCCATCCCTTTGGTTACTGCAAAACAATGCAGTAAGCTCATTTCCAAAACTGGGAAATTTGTTTCCTGATGATACACCCTCAAGGAAAGAAGAATATGGTGGCCATGACCTCCAGACAAGGCCCCTCCACATGAAAACTATAGATGGACAAGGTCATGGAGGAGTACGAGGACATATTCACCTCCCCCGCAGGGGTTCCTCTGCATTGTCAGGTCAAGCACTCCATCGATTTGCCCCCAGGAGCACCGCTACCCAATGGACCAATCTATTGGTGCTCCGTTCTAGAGAATGATGAAATCAAGAGGAAAATTTCGGAGCTGCTGCAGAAAGGTCACATCTGTCCAATTTCATCACCTTGTGGGAGCCTGATCGTGTTGGTACAGAAGAAGGATGGGACTTGGAGACTCTGTATTGACTAGTGGGTGCTGAACAAGATCACTGTCCATAATAGATACCTAATCCCGTGGATTGATGACCTCCTGGGCCAACTAAAGGGGGAAAAATATTTTAGCAAGATTGGTCTAAAGTCAGGATATCACCAAGTACCAATCGAACCCTCTAATGTGTGGAAGACTACCTTCAAAGCCAAGGAGGGCATTTTCGAATGGTTGGTCATGCCTTTCAGATTGATGAATGCTCCTGCAACCTTCATGAGGGTAATGGATGACATCTTGCAGCCATTCACCAACTCGTTTGTAGTGGTATACTTGGATGACATTCTGACCTTCAGCAAAAGTTGGGAAGAGCACCTCCACCACATCTGACAGGTTCTCCAAACACTGCGGCAACACAAGCTATGTGCCAATTTGGAGAAATGCACTTTTGGCATGACCCAAGTTCAGTATCTATGATACATTATTGATGAATAGGGGGTGCATGTGGATCCAACCAAGATCTAAATCATTCGAGATTAGCCATCTCCAACCACTCCGATAGAACTCCACAGCTTTCTAGGTCTTGCCAACTTCTACCGCAGGTTCATGTTGGGGTTTTCTCATATCACTTGGCCCTTGAGTCAAGTCACCAAGGGAGGAGCGAAAGAAAATTTCTTTTGGTATGAATCTCAATAGAAGGCATTCAGAGACTTGAAAGATCGCCTTTGCATGGCACCAGTGCTCACATTACTAGATTTGCAAAAACCATTTGAGGTTGAGATAGATGCCTCTGACTATGCTATTGGGGCAATCCTTATTGAACACGGGCATCTAGTGGCATATCACAGTGAGACACTTTCAGACACAGTCCGGATGTATCCCACTTATGAAAAAGAGATGTATTCCATTGTGCAGGCCTGCCCACAATGGAAGAATTACATTTTGGGGAAGGAAATGGTCATCCACATAGACCACTGACCTCTACAGTTCATACAGACCCAAGGGAAATTGCATAATGATCACCATCAGAAGTGGTCTACATTCCTACAACAGTTCCATTTCAATATCAAGTATAAGAAGGGAAGCACCAATAATGTTGCAGATTGCCTCAGTTGACTGTCGATCATGGCGTTAACCACCGTGCTTAACTCTTGTGGGCACGAGACTTTTGATTGGCCACTTCTCTACAAAATTGACCCAGAATTTTCCCACACATACCAGGCACTCTTGGAGGGTTAGCATGTTCTATATTTTCATCTCTAGGATGCCCTATTGTGCCACCTAGGTCACCTTTGTGTTCCTTCAAGTGAGCGTGCCAAGATGATTTGGGAAGCACATTACAATTGGGCTACTGGGCATTTTGGGGTTGAGAAAATGGTGGTAGTACTGCAAAAGTATTTCTATTGGCGGAATCTTTGACAGTATGTGTTATCACCAAAATAGGTCCCTGATAGGCTGCTGATCAGACTATCTTAGTGTAACTATTTCAAACCAATATTTTAGCTAAGGCTTAGCCTCCTCAGCCTGAGAGGGCTCTCTCAAAGGATTAATGATATTGATTGATGATAACATAGATGGCTAACTCTATCTTGGGTTTGTGTGTTTGTAGGTTGAAAAGATGAAGGCTCGCTACCATTGGGCTATGGAGTCAACAAGTCAATAAATTCAGTGGCAAGGTTTCTTGACATGAAAGCTGAGGCAAATGGGGTTTTCAAACAAAGATAATTCACTCAAGGAAATATGTCATCACAATAATTCCATTACTAAAGGAAGTCAGAGCATAGGATTATGAATTCTGAGTAATAGTAATGAAATCTACTGCTGATGGTTCAAAGGTGATTTACTCACAAGATTATGAAAAGACACATTCATCTCATTACTAAAGGAAGTCAGAGCATTAGATTATGAATTCTGAGTATTAACAATAAGTTCTAGTGCAAGTTATCAAAACAACATATAGATCAAGGAATGATTAACTCCATGAGAACTCAGATATGTTCAAGAAAACCTCTCTGCATTACTGATTATAGTTCATAGCATAAAGCAGCAGCTGAGCCAAAAAGTCTCCAACCATTTGCTGATTCGACCACTTTCTCTATATAAAGCATTTACAATTAGGATTCCATCATCCATCATCAAGAGAATTCGAATTTTCCATCAGTGACGCCTATTCTAACCATAAAACAAACCATTAATTAGAACTAGTTGTTAACTAGGAGTGCTAGAGACCTAATACAACTAGGAGTGTAACTCCTTATTATGATTACAATACCCTTATATAAACATTTAAAACATTATTTGACACCTAAAAATCCATTAAGTCGAACTTGATGGTGCTCATAACCTTCCAGCTGGCCCTTGATGACTCATCCTTTTGATGTTCCTAGAAACTAGGAGACTATCCCTTGCTCTGTTCTGGCTGAAAAATGGGTCTTGGGACAAAGCTCATAACTTCTCACAAACAACGTATTTGGAAAAACTGAAGGAGGTTTTTGTGAAAAAGTACATTCTGAACAAAAACCTCTCTTTGTTTTTTGAAACACCTTCCCTACCTCCCATAATGATTCTTTGAATAACAAGTGTAAAAATATGCTTGTGGAAAACTGCACCTACAACAGTTTCATAGCGCAAGTTTGATAATTCATTTCTATCAAATAATAATGGATTTGAAGAAATTGGAAGAGGCTTTTGTACTTTGGTATCTTAAGAATGAAAACCTCTTTCACTTTTCAGAGATGAGTTTTTAACTGCTCAGAAATGCTTCTATAAATTGACTGGTAAAAACAGGGAGAGAAAGTTCCTCATTTTTTGCTTTTGGTCTCCACAAGGATCTTCAAAATAAATTACCCCTGTTGTTATTCATAAAATTCCATTGGATTATCTTGTTTTAAATACACTGTAGACTTGTCCCAAAACCTCTTTAATGTTTTCTTAAGCATCATGAACAAAACTAGCTATGAATAATGATCATTTTTATAACACATAGCTTTAGAGTTCATCTATGTCGTTTCTCTGCTTGTTTTACCCTTCTTGGATGTTCACACTTTGTTAATGATCTTCTTCATAAACTTCCTTTCAAAAATATTTGCCCTTTGTCACACGAAAGTGGTTAACTTCATCAAAATATGCAGCTACAGTAGTTTCGTAGCGCACTACGAAACTACTGTGTATTAGGCATCATTTTTAGCAGTTTCATAGCGCGCTACTAAACTGCTGTGTAATCACCAAAACACAGTTTTAATGCCAAAATTCGAGTGTATTGAGCCTCTTTATATTGAAATGAATTTCCCATATACCATGAGGTTGTTCAAAACTGAAAACATAAACACCATCCTTTTAAAATGAACTTCAAAAGGCAATCTATCAAAATTAGGACTTAGCCTTACTTGTTATGTGATTTCTTTTAGCTAAGGATGTCCTTCACGCTTACTTAGCTGAATCTCCAAGTCTTCAATTTTCCTCTTCATCACTTTGATGTTGGGTCTGAGCCTATTATTAATCCATTTGATGTGTCTTTCCTTGCTTAATTTAGGAACTACCTTGCTTGAATTTGATGAAGATTTCTGATCTCTGCTCACCATGAGTTTGTTTGCACAAACCTTTTTCTTTGAAATTTTTTCAGTGATAACAGTGACTCCACTTGGGATAGTGTGCCCTTGTGGTACACTAAGAACTCACAGGTCCAGTGCCTTATCCTCATATGATAAATGGAAATTTGTTTGACAAGCATCCCCTTTAAGCTTCTTGGGCCTTCACCTCGAGCTTAAGCTTGATGATCACTGTAGGAGAAAGAAATCTATATCTACTGAAAAATGCTCAGTCAACCTTGAGCTTATTTGCATTTTCCTACCTACCTACTAGCTGCAACTTCCACTTTAGGTCAAGCAACATGATATTTCCAATAAAGCCAATCAATTGTCCTTTCTAATATTGGAGGCTCTTGATTGCATTCAACCTCAAAATAACCATGGTAGTGAGATGACCAAATCAACTCATAATATACCTTCTCTTCATAATGCAAATGAAAATGAAAAATTGATGTGCAAATCTTGTCCATGTATTCATTTATTGGGTCAAAGAGGACATGGTTATTTTGATGATCATCATAACATTCTACATCTTTAGACAATTGATTCTTAGCCACACACGATTTCTTTGATATGCTATCCAACTACTCTTCTAAATGGTTCCCACAAACAATGTAATTTTCCTCCTTATTATGATCATTCATTGATGTAAGCTGCTGCAAGGAAACACAAAATTGAACAACCTTTTCCTCTGCCTGAGGATTATAAAAGCTATCTTCCAGTATTTCCTCTTGTTGTGTGTAATAATTTTCATCTTCATTATGATTCGAAGATTGAGAATACTGCTGCATCTCTACATCAATATCAGAGGATTGAACATGGTTTTCATAAGTAAACCCCTGCTGATTTTCATGTTGCATTTCATGGGATGTTATACTTTCTTCTTGGTGTTGAAATGCATTGTTATGAAGAGCCTCTAAAATTTCTTCATCCATAAATTCATCATCATCATAACAATCGTCGAAGTACTGAATAAGACTTAAAGAATGTATACAACAATCTTTGAGCAACAATAAGGAAGGATGACATTCTTTATACATCTCATAGAATTCATCATGAAAACTAGCAAGCAAATATATTGAACCATTTTCCAAGCTTTTATACCAAGACCATGCTTTTACTTCTAAAGTGGTCATAAACATCCTCATTAGACAATCCTCAGGGAAGTGAACCTTAAGACTGCGTACATGCATATGAAACCTAACCAAATGAAGAGCACCATTGTATTTATTTTCATCTTTGAATATCGTAAGATCCTCTAACCAATCAACATTTGGCATAGGATTTGGAAAACTAGGGATATGAGACCGATTCATAGGAGCATACCTAGCATTCATTCTAGCAATGGAACTCGTATTGTAACTTCATCAAGCTACTAATCTTCTAGTAGTGGAGTCACCTTCCAATTTATTATTCGATGTGTGGAGTCGCCAAGGTAGTTTTGCAGCCTCAAAAAGATGTATGAGCTCCTGCTACCTTCAGAAGTTCAGCCTCTTGATTTCGGGAATGAATAATCTTCAGACTCCCGGCAGACGCACCAAAATGTTATCACCAAAATATGTCCCTGATAGGCTGTTGATCAGACTATCTTAGTGTAACTATTTCAAACCAATCTTTTAGCTAAGGCTTAGCCTCCTCAGCTTGAGAGGGCTCTCTCAAATGATTAATGATATTGATTGATGATAATATAGATGGCTAACTCTATCTTGGGTTTGTGTGTTTGTAGGTTGAAAAGACAAAGGCTTGCTACCATTGGGCTATGGAGTCAACAAGTCAATAAATTCAGTGGAAAGGTTTCTTGACATGAAAGCTGAGGCAAATGGGGTTTTCAAACAAAGATAATTCACTCAAGGAAATATGTCATCACAATAATTCCATTACTAAAGGAAGTCAGAGCATAGGATTATGAATTCTGAGTAAT